>CALNHX010008432.1:0-60848 GCA_940337035.1 Agriotes lineatus | reverse complement strand
ATTAAGATTTTCTAAAATTATTATAATTAATAATAGATTAGGGGATTAGTGTAAAGACTACTAGATCAGGTCAAGTTAAAAATAAATAATCTGATTTTAAACCACATAATCAGTATGTATCAATTAAATACATTGTTGAGGCTTTTAGAATTTTTAGGAATACTAAGAGATAATATCTCTTTTGATTACTAAAATTTTATCATAATAACAGACTTTATATAAACTATATTTTTAAATATCATAAACTACCTTTTACTAAAAATTTTTTATTAAAAAGATATTTGATTTTTTGTTTAAGTTATACATATAGCATTAGATAGATTATCAATTAGTTATATGGCAAAAAAGTTTTTTAATATAATCGTGAAAAAAAATCAAGAAAGTAAATTGAAAAACTATTATACTTTAAAATTTTTTTATTAAAAAAAACAAAGTTAATTGGTCATTTTTCTTAAAGAGTGTAAAAAAATAGTTTTGATTATGTATAAAAATGCTTAAAATAAATTGAGGATAAAAAGTACTCTACCTTTACGTTTAGGCAATTCTAATAGGGTAGAAAGGGGTACATTTTAAAATTATTTGACTTGTATAGGGTATCCCAAAAAAGTATTTTTTTGTCAATATAAACCTTTCACCTAAAACGTCACATTTTCCACACTTTTGAATAAATACTAGTTTCTTTATTTAGGGGGTTTTTAGTGGGTTGGTTACTGTGTTTGTTAGAAATTACACACACGAATAACTCCACCACTTTTAATATTCTTTATTTAACGCAACGGATTACAGACATAAATTAACTGGTTACGTGTGCAGATTAGCTTTTTATATTACTACAAGTGCAGAGCGAATAGGTCTGTTTAATCAGGCATACATATGGGCGGTTGTGGATCTGACACTTGGCCCGTGGAAAACACTCAAAGTAAATGTTCCACTCAGTATGAGATTAATATCAAACGCATTGAGGAATTGACTCTTTGCGTGTCTGTTTAACCAAAGTGGTTTAACAGGCGAAGACCTGATATGCAATGATGTTGTTCAACCCCATCGCTCTGGTTTATATACCCATGTTACACAATTTACACAATATACAAAAAGGGATTTTGTATTCTAGTGACAACAATGGTATTGTATTCACAAAACGGAGGATGCGTTCACTTTCACTTGGGACGCAACGGTTGGAGGTTTTATGAGTTTATGACACCACTTGAAATTCACTAGATTTTTACAGCTGCAGTTTTGTATTGTGACTTCACTTTCGCTTCTGATTTAGGAAAGTGTATTTTAAGAAACCCTTTTAGTTCGAGGGACGTTGAATAATTTCTCTCCATTGAATTCCGCGCACAAATCACCTTTTTAACTGCGTGCATCCGTTTGCTAGAAAGTTTTCTAATGGTACTTAAGCTAACTGCTTGCATTTCACAAATATTTATTGCGGACAGGCACTGTTCATCTTATAGTCGAGCTTCCTTTCTTTGGAATTCTTACGTTAACTGTTGACAACGAGTTATTGCGATTTATGGCTCCACTACATGACCCCCTTACCAGTGGTTAAGCCACGAGATTATGCTGCCCGGAAGTAATCCGGGAAATGTACTCGCCGTCCACTTCTGGTGGTTGTCGACTGCTTGTTTGTATCGGCGTCTTTGTGCGCCGTGGTGCTGCTTGCAGCTTGTTCCTGCTCTGGCTCAGCTGCAAGATATGCGGGTTTGAGCCTATCTATCGTAACCGTCACTGGCTTGCCGCGGATTTCGACGCTGAAGGTCTTTTCTGCTTTAGAGATCACCGGGAATGGGCCATTGTAAGCAGCTTGCAGCGGCTTGCGCGTGGCATCGTTTCTCACGAACACATGTGTGGAAGTCGCGAGATCTTTGAAGACGAATGCTTTGCGCTGGCCATGATGCTGAGCTGCAGTCGGGCGTACCTTGTCAAAATGTTCTCTAAGCTGGTTTACGAAATCGGCTGCATGCACGTCTTTCGTAGCAGTAAAAAATTCCCCTGGTAGTCGAATGTTCTCGCCGTAGACCATCTCGGCTGAGGTAGCGTTGAGGTCTTCCTTAATGGCTGTGCGAATGCCCAGGAGAACTGCTGGCAGGTGTTCTGTCCACCTGGTGTCTGTGTGGCACTCGATTGCGGCTTTTAGCTGGCGGTGAAATCGTTCTATCATGCCGTTAGCTGCCGGATGGTATGCTGTCGTGTGCACGTGTTGCGATCCTAAAAGGTTGGCTAATTCCTTGAACAGATTGGAGGTGAACTGCCGGCCGCGGTCCGTTGTGATCCGCAGTGGCACTCCAAATCTAGCTATCCAGCTGCTGAAGAAGGCTCTGGCCACCGTTTCAGCCGTGATGTCAGGGATTGGTATGGCCTCAGGCCATCGGGAGTAGCGATCGATGCATGTCAGGCAGTACGAATTGCCTAGCGATGAAGGAAGTGGCCCAACAAGGTCGAGATGCACGTGCTCAAACCTGGAGGAGGGCGTGGAGAAGTTTCCCACTGGTGCTGCTACGTGCCTGGTGATCTTCGAGCGCTGACATGGGATGCACGTCTTGCTCCAAAGGCTGAAGTCCTTGCGTATGGAAGGCCATACAAACCTGGAGGAGACGAGCTGCGTCGTGGCTCGAATTCCGGGATGAGAGAGGTTGTGGAGGGCGTCGAACAGCGGGCGTCGGAACTGCTTCGTGACAAAAGGGCGTAGTGTCCCCGTAGTCGAATCGCAGTAGACATCCGCATCCTGATCCGGGAAGTAGACCTTCTTCAAGTCTAGCACGGCCTCAGGGTGTAGGAATGTCTTCAGCTCGGCATCCGATTCTTGCGCTTTTTCCAGCGCTTTGTAGTTAATTGGGCTGCCTGGAAAAGCTGCTGAACAACCTGCAACAGACACACGTGATAATGTATCCGCGGGAATGTTGTCGCTTCCAGCGACATGACGAATATCCGTCGTGAACTGTCCAATAAAGTCCAGGTGACGGAATTGTCTGGGCGAGGCGCGTTCTGGCTTTTGTTGAAACGCGTATATTAATGGCTTGTGGTCGGTGTAGAGCGTGAACTTTCGGCCTTCTACAAAGTAGCGGAAGCGCTTCACAGCCGAATAAGCTGCCAGTAGCTCACGATCGTAGGCGCTGTATTTCTTCTGGGCAGCGTTTAGCTTTTTGGAGAAAAACGCTAAGGGCTGCCATGCTCCGTCCACATGCTGTTGTAGCACAGCTCCCATGGCGACATCAGATGCACCAACCATGACTGATGTTGGAACTGCAGGTGCTGGATGCGCCAGGAGGGTAGCGTTTGCTAGTATTGTTTTGGAGCGTGAGAAAGCTTCTTCCGACTCTGGGTTCCATTGGATTTCCGTTTTTGGCTTTACCTTGGGTCCTTGCAGGTGTTTATTCATCGGAGCCAAGACTTCAGCTGCGTTAGGAAGGAACCTTCTGTAGAAGTTCAGCATTCCTAAGAAACGGCGCAGCTCTTTAATTGTCTTGGGCTTGGGCACTTGCTTTATAGCCTCGATGCGGTCTTCTGGGGGTTTAATTCCTTCTTATGAAATGGAGTACCCAAGGAAGTTGACGCTGGGCTTGCCAAGGTTGCATTTTGCCGAGTTGATCAGTACTCCATACTCGCTGAGCCTGCTGAAGAGTTGGCTGAGGTGCTCCAGGTGCTGTTCCTCTGATGTGGAAGCTACCAGTAGGTCGTCAATGAATGCGTAGCAAAAGTCGAGTCCTCTGGTAACCTCATCTATAAAACGCTGGAACGTCTGGGCAGCATTCTTTAAACCAAAACTCATAAATGGAAATTCGTACATTCCGAATGGAGTTGTAATCGCTGTCTTGCAGATATCGTCGCTGTGGACTGGGATTTGGTTGAAGGCTCTTACCAGATCGATTGTTGAGAAGATCTTGCAACCAAAAAGATTGTGCGCGAAATCCTCGATGTGTGGCACAGGATAGCAGTCCGCCAGAGTTCTCGCGTTTAGTGCTCTATAATCTCCGCAAGGACGCCATCCATTGTCTTTCTTGGGCGCTAGATGAAGGGCTGCAGACCAATTACTTTTGGATGGGCGAGCTATTCCTTGATCGAGCATAAACTGGAACTCTTTCTTAGCTGCATGTAACCTATCCGGTGGGAGTCTTCTAGGCCTGCACGTGACAGGAGGTCCAGATGACGTAATTATTCGATGTGTAGTGGCATGTTTTATTTTCTTAGGCAGAACTGACGGACGCGCGATGTCCGGGAACTTCGCTAGAAGCTTATGGAAAGCCGAGTCGCCGGAAATTGTTTTTATTTGTGGCGATACACACTCCCGCACTACACCGATTGCTTTCAGCTGGGTTACATTGTCTATTAGGCGCTTGTTTCTAATATCAACACGTAAACCGAAGTGGCTGAGAAAGTCTGCGCCAATTATCGGCTTGTCGATGTCTGCGACGACAAATTTCCACGAAAATGTTCGCCTCAGCTTAAAATCTAAGTTTAACACTATATGTCCATATGTACTAATTACCGAGTTGTTTACCGCGCTAAGTTCGTACTCGGTACGCGCACGCGGTCCTTTTATAAATGTTCTCGGCAATACACACAAATCCGCCCCTGTGTCAATCAGGAAAAGCCATTTAGTTGACACGTCCGTTAGAAAAAGGCGGCGATTGTTAGACAAGGAGTCATGTGCCGCGTTTACGAACTCCCCTGATCGTTTTTTTGATAGTGGCACGGTTGAGTGCATTTCGTTGCATTGTCTTTAAATCGGCGGTGGTACCAACAGATTCGCGACGAAGATTGCGACCTGGAACGGTACCGTTGTTTGCTGTTGCTTCGCGGCTGTTTTTCCCGGCTCATCCGTGCAACTTGCTGGGATAATTCAGCAACTTGCTTGCACAGCTGATTGATTTTCTCGTCGTCGCCGCGAGAAACAGTGGATGCCACCTGGAACGTCCTGGGGGTGATTTCAGCAATTTTGTCTGCCAAGGTGGACACAGCTTGGAGATTGCTGCTTGCTTGCGTCATCAGGATAGCCTGCATGCTATCTGGAAGTCGCCCGATCCATAATGTACGTATGAAGTTCTCTGGTACCTCGCCGTCTGCTAAATTCGTGAGATGCCTCAAAAATTGGGACGGTGTGCGATCGCCTATTTCCTCGTGCTCTAGAAGTTGTTTTATCTTCTGCTCGCGAGAAGTGGATAGGCGCTTAATTAGAGCCTGTTTGAGCGTCTCGTACATGTCTTGACGTGGCGGGTTGGTGAGGATGTCTTCGACTTCTTGGGCATATTTATTGTCTAGATTAGCACTTACGTAATAATATTTGGTGGTATCTCGGGTAATGTTGTTGAGGGCAAACTGTCCTTCTAGTTGTACGAACCACAGTGCAGGTTTTGTTGGCCAAAATGGAGGTACTCTGATATTAGTTCTGTCGATTGAACTGGTTGTTGATTCGCTGTTGGTAGTGACAGATATGTTGCCTTCTGTTTCCATCGTGAAATGTCGTAGCGGACTTCACTTAATTTTAATTCACTGTTTACCGATTACCCGGTCGCGAACGCGAGTTTTTAATCGTCTAATTTATGCTGTTTCCGCGTAGTTCGTAGTCGAGAATCACCAATTTAGGATGAATTCGAGGTACATAACACTGAGGACTGATTTGTTTCTTTTACGATGTTCTTAGTCCGGGGTCACCAATTTAGTGGGTTGGTTACGGTGTTTGTTAGAAATTACACACACGAATAACTCCACCACTTTTAATATTCTTTATTTAACGCAACGGATTACAGACATAAATTAACTGGTTACGTGTGCGGATTAGCTTTTTATATTACTACAAGTGCAGAGCGAATAGGTCTGTTTAATCAGGCATACATATGGGCGGTTGTGGATCTGACACTTGGCCCGTGGAAAACACTCAAAGTAAATGTTCCACTCAGTATGAGATTAATATCAAACGCATTGAGGAATTGACTCTTTGCGTGTCTGTTTAACCAAAGTGGTTTAACAGGCGAAGACCTGATATGCAATGATGCTGTTCAACCCCATCGCTCTGGTTTATATACCCATGTTACACAATTTACACAATATAAAAAAAGGGATTTTGTATTCTAGTGACAACAATGGTATTGTATTCACAAAACGGAGGATGCGTTCACTTTCACTTGGGACGCAACGGTTGGAGGTTTTATGAGTTTATGACACCACTTGAAATTCACTAGATTTTTACAGCTGCAGTTTTGTATTGTGACTTCACTTTCGCTTCTGATTTAGGAAAGTGTATTTTAAGAAACCCTTTTAGTTCGAGGGACGTTGAATAATTTCTCTCCATTGAATTCCGCGCACAAATCACCTTTTTAACTGCGTGCATCCGTTTGCTAGAAAGTTTTCTAATGGTACTTAAGCTAACTGCTGGCATTTCACAAATATTTATTGCGGACAGGCACTGTTCATCTTATAGTCGAGCTTCCTTTCTTTGGAATTCTTACGCTAACTGTTGACAACGAGTTATTGCGATTTATGGCTCCACTACAGGTTCATCAAGAATACGAAAATACTAAATTTTCATAAAAAAGGAATATTTTAATACAGAGTGTTCGGAATACTTGTGTACATGTTCATATCTTCAATCTTTATTTTCTCAATTCTGGAACACCCTGTATTCCACTACATAAGTAGTGCCTGAAATTTCCTTTATTTGGCCCCAACATGTACTTTCTTTCAAAGAGTGTTTGATATACATATTAAGCTTTTATTAAAAAGTCACTATACTCTATTTTGTAATAGCGCGGACAAAGTTATGCAACCCAGATTACTATTTCTATTACAGGGGCCGTCAAAATGAACTACCCATTTTAAACAGCTTATATAACATTTATTAACTTAAACAACAAAACAAATAAATACATAGGTATTTGTAAACTAGAAGGACGGGAGTTTTTTATGTTTTAAATATGGTGTCTCCCAAATGACCGCCATCCTCAGCAATTCATTCTTCTAAACGGCTGTGAAAATGTTGTATAACATTTTGAAGAACGTGTTGTGGAATAGCATTGATTTAATTTCCTATATTAGTTTTCAATTCGTCTAGATTTCTGGGAGTATTTGCATACACCCTGCTTTTTAAATAACCCCAGAGAAAAATCTGGAGCTGAAAGATTCGGAGACCTTGCTGGCCAAGCAATGGATCATTCCTTGAAATCAGCCTGTTTGAAAAAAAAAAACTCTCTTAAAATGTTCATGCTAATTCTATTTTATGTGACGTTCGATTAATGTCATATATTTGTTTAATGTTAATTATAACGTAAGAAAACATAACAAAGTTGTATTTTATGACTATTTCGACACTTATAATCGCTCGAAGACGTACACGAAAATTAAATGACAAGTTGACCACTGTCAAATTGAACCTTGATTTATAAAATAAAATTTAGAAAAATAGTATCAAGTTGACTAGTATAATTGAATAATGGGTTGCATAACTTTGTCCGCCGCATTAAAAAATAGAGTATAGAAATGTGTACTTGGCACACGGTTGGCTGTCGAAAAACAAAATTCAAATTTGTCATTATAATAATTGCTCAAAAGTCTCCCATTTTATAAAATCCAGGATTTAGGTCTGTCCGTAAACAAATGTATCTTTACTTCCATATCTTTCCTTATTGTGGGTGCTATACATATAGTCAGTGATTTTGAAGGACATAGGTTTGTATCTGATTTATAAGTCTAATCCTATAAACACTTTTTCCAATGTTCTGTATTGCGATGGTCAAACTCTGACTACATTTACACGGTAATTTAACGCTGGTGTTATTTAAACCGTTGTTATTAAAACTCGTGTAAAACGTGTTATCTAAAACCTCGTCGCAGTGTGACCAACTGCTTCGAGATTTTCCATCTGTAACTCTGTCAGATGTGGTCTGTTATTATAAAATTATAAACATAACCGCTATAACCTACAAGATTAATAACGCAGCTGATACAATTCAACGGAGTGATGTTGGTGTGGTTGACAACTGTGACTCAGAACAACCAACCGTCTTTACAATTATGTTGGTAGTCCTGTTTCAAAACGGGTGTAAGTCGAAAGTATCCATTTACACATACATTTTACACCCGCTTACTAACGTCACGCCTATTGGCGAAGTGGTGTAGCGTTAGTAAACCGGTTCTAGTAAAACCGGCGTTAAACCTCATTTACACTACAATTTACACCGGTGTTAACAACAACCGATGTTGTAACACCGGTGTTAGCGGACCGTGTAAATGTAGTCTCTAATAATTACAATTTAACTGGGACAATCTAATAATTATCAATTCGCTTTTTGGGGTTGTTTATTACATTAATTTAGACTGATTAAAATATGCTGTCTTGTATTTTTATTTACTTGATCCAAAATAAATGGTAGTATGCCCTTTAAGTATTTTATTTATCTGCAATTTATTATCAAAACGCTAGCTCAGTAGAACAATTAACTCTATTCCCAGGGGTGAATTCCTAATAGATTGTAATTTTTACTTGATCTGGTGCGCCACTGTACACCTGAATTAGTTCCAATACACAGTAGTTATTGTATGCAATATGTCAAAACCTACAAAATGGTTCGTATCATGCAGTCAACGTTGTTGACTTTAAAATAATCAAAATTGTGAACATTCGCAGAGGGATTTATTCAAATCGAAGTGCTTTGGCGGTTATTATTATCATTTGTTTCAGGCATTAATTTGTTACATGACGTCAGAAGGGACGCCGACTAAATCTCGCAATTGTTTTTACCTTCGCCTAACCTCACATTTGGGTAAATGCTTATAATTTGAATTGCGCCTTCGCTGAATGCTAGGATATGCATGAATCTTGATAAGTAAGGTCTGGTCTCGTATGCACACAAATTTCCCGATCCTAACACTGATACTTTTAGGTTAAAACAGTACCTTAAAATTTGGTGTGTTCTTCGCAATGTTCGGAAAGGGGCCCCAGCTGGTATCTTCCTCTGGAACGGTTTCCTTCGGTGTATTTGCTGTTGGTCGGTTTCCTGCACTCCTGCTTGATGCGTCGCAGTAGAAATTCCTGACTTTGGACCGTATGTCTGGCCGGAATTCAATATCTGAATCCTGATGTGGTCGGCTCGAAATGATCGTTGGAGGTGCTCTCGGTAGAAATTTCATTTTATGTTGCGAAAAATCCCACAAACGTTCCCATATAAACTTCAACACTTGGTCAACACAATGATATACTTTTTAGCTCGAAATATTTTAATTTATTATATAAAAACTTTAGTTGAAGTGGAGCATAAAACTACATGTCAAGCTTAGTTTTATTATTTATTTCTTTCCTTTTTATTTCCGTTATTGAAAACAAAATCTAATCTGTTACTATAGTTATCAAGGCACCGGAAATTGGTTTTGATCAAATTAAATACATTATGGAAATGAATTTGATTACAAATTATATTTACAAATTTCTTATAACTAAAATATTGTCCATTTCTTGATTTTAAAAGGTCTCTTTGCGCCACAAACACGTTTTATTAGTTACTCTGCTCTATTTCGCTCGCGTTAATTGCACTGATTATTTTATAGAGTTCATTTCTTAATAATTGCTTTTCCATCTCCTTCTGTCTGCTTTTCACTTGCTTTTTTATGTCTTGCTGCCTGACTTCTTATTTGCTCTTTGCAAGGTATTATTATTTTCTTCTGGCTTCCTATACCTTTTTTAGATTGCTCACAATTTCTCTGCTTAGCTATATAGAAATCTACGCTTCATTGATATGCACATCGCAAACCTTTTTGTGACTTCATTTCTTTCGGCTCGGCTATTCATTCTGCACAAACCTAATTTTTAATTAATTTGAACGTCAACTTCAACCCTGTGAAAAACAAGCTTTGCTCTTTGCTTTCTTTACTCAATTCAATTATCAATACAGGCATCTCTTTTCCAATGCATTTACTGATTGAAATTTAAGCTTAGTATTGCAGTTACATAAAACACCCCAACTCTGTGCTTATTGACTTGTTTCTTAAGTTGTACTGCAAGCAGAATCGGGTCGTGGGCCTAAGATCATCACAGTATATCCTCGATGCTACTCCTAGGCTTTCAATTTTGTGGTCTGTTTAATGTTTTCATTTTCTATCTTCAACTCTATTTTTTTGTGTTCTTTTGCTATTAGCATCGTTTCAGTTTTCTTTATGTTGATTTTCATGCCGGTTGCTTTCAACTCCTCATTCCATGTATTGAGAGATTTGGAGATCTTCTTTTGTGTTTGCCATTAGTATTAAATCATCCGCAAACATAAACTCACATACTCTGACATGTTCTAGGTCTCTTATCCCTAATGTTGCTCGCTTTGGTCTGTTACTCGCTCTGTTATTCACTGATTTGGCTATTTTATCCATCGCCACTTAGGGTTCCTCCTTGTCTCACTCCTTTGTGGCTTATAAATTCTTGTATGGCTGCCTGTCCAATTCTTATGCTGGTCTTAGTTTCTTTATATAGGCTTTGGAATACTTCCAGCAGATATCTGTTTAACATTCTTGCTCGTAGTGTTCTCCAAATTAGTGCCCTCAATAGGCTGTCGAAAGTTTTTTCCAGGTTGATAGCACATGTATATAGTTTTCCTTTATGGTTTATTATGTTTTCTGTAATTCGCTTGAAACAAAATATCCAATCTTGGGTGCCTCTTCCAGGTCTAAAGCCCGCCTGGTTCTCTTTTAATGTAGGTTTAATTGCATCCCTTAGCTTCTTTACTATGATTGTCTCATATATTTTATATAATAATAATAATGTTTATTTCCCTCATACAGGTACATCATGGTATATTTACAAAGTAATATAGAAAAGATAAAAGTAAATAACAAATAAATCATAAATAGTACCTATGTACCCATTTCAGCTTTAACGAAAGCGTGGGGAAAGGATCGAGAAAATTGCATGTGTAATAAATTGTTTTGTGTGAAGTTTTGTTTAAATTATATGCTACATAGAGCAGCAATATTCCCCTATAGCATATCGTTGGGTCGCCTTTTTAAACACTGGTATAATCACCGCCGTCTGCCATTCCTGGGGTATTGTTTTTGAGTTCCAGGCCTTGTTAATAATTTTTTGGAGTAGATTTGTCTCTTCTTTATCCATGTGCTTTATCATTTTCGGCTTTATATTATCTATACCTCCTGCTTTGCCTGTTTTTAACTTCTTTATGTCCGCGTCTACTTCGTAGTTACTTATTTCGTTGTTTGTACCTCCTCATTGTGTTTCGGTGTACTGTCATCTATAGTGTCTTTGTCTGTTGTTGGTTCAGCTCCGACGACCTCTTTAAAGTGTTGCATCCACCTTTCTTTAATTTCTTCTGCATTTATTAGTAGTTCACCCTCTTTGTTTTTAATGTATGTTGTCTTTTTCTTTCCTTTTTTTAATCCGTATGTATGCAAAATAACATTTTTCCATTTCCTTCATTATTCCTTTCCATTCTATTTCCAAACTCTTCCCGGGATTCTGCCGTTGCTTTTTTAATTTGTTCCTTAACTTTGTTTTTTTATGTTTTGTATTTTAGATAATTCTCATTGTTCCTGCCATTAATATATTTCTTCCAGTCTTTTCTTTTTCTTTAATTGTTTTATTCCACCATGCCGTCTGTTTTATCTGATTGTTGTAGCAAGTTACTCCACATACTTTTTCGGCAGCGTTTAATATAATATTTTTAAATCACTCCAAAGTAGTTCTATATTATCTGTTTTGAGATTTTCTCTGGCTAAGTGTATTCCTTGCTGTATTTGTGTGGCGTATTCTTCTTGTGTTTCCCTATCTTGCAGCTTATAGCTCTTAATGCTTTTAAATGTATTCTTATCTTGTCTTATGTTATTTAATGTTATTGTCTCTTCTAATCTTAATCTAACTTCTACTAGGTAGTGGTCGCTTCCTAGTTCTGCACTTCCCTTGATTCTCGCATCTTTTATTTTGGCTTTGTTGTCTTTTTCTACTAATATTAGGCCGATAATTGCTTTTTCACTTCTACTAACAACTTCCCTCGTAACTTTATGGATGTCTTTGTGTCTGATCCATGTATTTGTCACAATGCAGTTATTTTCCATACAGAACTCGATTATTCTTTTCCGTTGCTATTCAGTGAGTGTTCTCTCCATTTTCCAATTGCACCTTCAGTAGGTACCTTCTGGGTTATTACCCATACACCCATTTAGATCTCTGAGAATGATGATTCTATTTTGGGTTTTATCAAATTCCTCTTGAAGCTATTCCCAGTGTGCAGTTTTAGCTTGTGTTTTTATCATTTTCATTAGGTCCTTTCTTTGAATTTTTGCAATGGTCTCTGTGGAAATTTTTCGGAATACAATCGTGATTCCAATAAACAATAAATTTCACTGATTACTTGTTAATTTTCGATTTAAATAATTCAGGAAAAAAATGCATAACCGAGATCAATCTTCTTCTTACTGTTAATATTAATTATTATCAATCCTGTTTCTCTAGTAGTAACTATAACTACAATTATAAATGTCACAATTTAAAAAATCTAGATTTTGAGCCCTACACATAGGTGGTCTTATTCTATTAAACAATTTTTGTATTTTAAAATTTAATTGTAAATAAAAACGTTAACAGAAGAAAATGTTTTTAATGGCTTAAAAAATACAAGAATGTGTAATAAATTGCTGGTGGAGTGCAATATAAATTTTATTGCACCCAGTACATTAAAGCGGCACTTTTTGCGCTCAAAACAATGCATAAAACTGTACTTTTTTACCTCTCCTAATAATAAATTTTTTTGATCACCTCTCATCCAAAAGTAGGCTTTTTATTCCCATAATTGTCAATCGAAAATATGTGTTTTATTCCCTTGGGAGTAAACATTTTTTTCTTCCCTCAATTGTTTTTTTTAAATACAAAAATATCCACTTACGACATTTTACTTGTAGTTACATTCTGTGTCATTACTCATTACCTATATGAATTGTACAACCTGTAAATGATTTCAAATCACCACACTTATTAGAGAATGCTAAATTAATGGTAGTAATCAAATGCGTTGTGACTTGTGACGTCTCGGTACTTTTTCATTTGTTAAGTTATTTTGATTGATGCTGTTTGAATTTTCAGTCGATTTAAGTTCTCCATGAAGAATCTTATCAGCTGACCGGACCTTGGTTTCTATTACATCTTCTATGTAGCCCTCAGTGACTGTACTTGATCGCCAATCTCTGTGACACTTTAGGTTTAAACCCCTGCACGAACTAGCAATAAGGAACAGGTCCTACGAAAGCAATATTTTTGCCGGCAGGTTGCACTGGACACTTGCCTCGTTTGTATGTTAGAAACAAGCAACATTGGCTGGGGCCGAAGAGTAACATATTATTTTATGTATATTTCAAGTTGATTTGATCCAGCACTCCTTCCTTCACCAGTAACCGTGGAAGTGCTACAAATTCTGGAAAAATTATTAACATCGATCCTTGATCCAATAAAATCTATTCTTATATTTTAGTTCTTGTCCTCAACAAGTTCCTGTGAAACCCTGAATTAAGACAACCTACGATATTAAAAATAAAATTAGACTATGAAAGCGCCTTATTAGAACATTTCATATTGCCTTCATTGACAGGTATATTTTATTGGGAGCATTTAAGAGGAACTAGTTTATGTCTTTCCTGCTAATACAGGGTCCGGCAATGAAACGGGAAGATTTCGTAAATAATTTTATTGTTGAAAAATTATTTTTTTTATAATTATTAATACATTAATGGGAAGTAAAAGAGTCGCCATTTGATTTACAATGTTAAAAAAATATATTTTTTGAATACTACATCTGCCAAATGTCCTCCGTTGTCCGTTGACATTTAGCATTCTTGGAGTCGAGCCTGAAAGTTTTGCATCACTCTTCGTGGGGTTACCTAAGAACAAAAGTGTTTGGAACTGATCCACCCAGGACAATTCCGGTCCTCAAACAACGAATTCGTGACGAGATTGCAGCAATACCTGTTGATATGCTACGAAGAGTGATGCAAAACTTTCAGGCTCGACTCCAAGAATGCATAAATTTAATGTCAACGGAGGACATTTGGCAGATGTAGTATTCAAAAAATATATTTTTTTAACATTGTAAATCAAATGGCGACTCTTTTACTTCCCATTAATGTATTAATAATTATAAAAAAAATAATTTTTCAACAATAAAATTATTTACGAAATCTTCCCGTTTCATTGCCGGACCCTGTACTATATTATGTTATTAGGAGTAAAAGTGATACTGTGTGTGGCGAGATCGGATGTATTTAACTGAATAGCATAAGCGAGTCAGACAACGTCTGGCGAGTTTAAAATTTTTTGACAAACTTGGGAATTGTTGATACAGATGGCATAGGTCGATTATTAAATTTAACCTAGGATTAATCATGAACTGTGCGTAAACTGACGCACTGAAAATTATAGAATATTCAACATTATTATTCATACTAATTAGTTAAATAAGTGAATTGATAACTGACAAAAAATAACACATTAATTTGGCATAAACAAATTTGATCATGGCTTATCTGTTTTTTGTGAATAAAGTGTAAAATCTGTATTACAGTTTTTAAGCCATTTCTATCTTCAACAACCAACAAATTCAAGTAAATCAGTATCTAATTAAGCGATTTTTTTTCTCTTTTGATTGATACCACTATCAATCCTATCAATTCAAGCGGCAAGCAGGAATCTGCATACAGGGTGTCCAAAAAATGGCGGATTAACTCTACAGTGCGTTACTTGGGGATGCCTAATGAACCATGGAAAAATATGAAAAAAATTCCCTGGGCCGTATTTTTCGAAATATTTCTGGTCAAAGGTGGGTAATGAAATCCATTTATTTAAATAACTAGTGTATAATTATAGTGTCAAATATATCTGGGACTTATTAAAATATCTGTTTTTTTAATATTCTTGGATTTAACTAAATTGTTTTCAATATTTAAGTATTTTAAAAAACTGATTTCCTGTTGAGTTTGTCAATTACTAAATATGGCAAACAGGCTTTGTACAATAATAATATACGAAATCAAGCTTGGCATTGAAATATTTGTTGTATGAATAATATGTTGGTGACACTGTAAGTTTATGTCAAATTCGATGTTAGCAGGTTAGGTTTTGCGACAGTTTGTGTCAAAACTGACGCAAAACCTAACCTACTAACCTCGAATTTGACATAGACTTACAGTGTCACCAACATATTAACAACATACTATGGATACATTTTTGATTGAGAAATTGTTGCAGTATCAATGTTGCCAGATTTATTTTTATTAATTTCGAAATATTTCGAAAAATACGGCCCAGGGATTTTTTTTCATATTTTTCCAGGGTTCATAAGGCATCCCTCAGTAACGCACCGTAGAGTTAATCCGCCATTTTTTGGTCACCCTGTATATACAATTTCCCATGCTATTTTGCTATGTTCGCACCTTAAGTGAAACACTCGGTATATTTCAAAAATTACGATCATTGAGAATTGACGTCTACGCCAGGTCCCCACAATCAAGAAGGCCAATGTCAAACATATTCGAAAGTTAATCAAGTTTTAAAGTACTTTTACTCGATCGGCATAAAAGTAACGCATTTACTTGTCTATCAAGGCACATAAGTTGTCACTTTTATGACGTTTGAAAATAAAAGTCTGTGGCTTTGTAGCTCTGAATTCAACCGTTTGTCTTCTAGAAATTTGATAACTATTTGCTGGGTACTTTATTTTTTTATTTTCCTTCATCTGCATGGTCGCCTTTAGCATCGAAAAAAAAATATCATTGAAATTCAGGTAAACTTCTTCATACCTCTCTCTCAATTTTGCAACAGGAGATTAATGAAAAATATCAATTCAGGGAAATTTTACTTAAAAATCAAGTGGCAATAGGATGTCAAACGTTTTATTATGATTTTGAGCTGACGAAAATAAATTAATAATTTTATTTAAATTAACCAGTTTTAAAATAGATATTTATGTATTTAGTGTGTAAAGAGGGTCATTTTGGTATGAGGATGCCAGTTCGTGCCGAACAGTAGCGAGGGCCGAAAAAGCAACCGAATACCAAAATGGCTCTTTACACTCGAAATACATACAACATTTTTTCTACGGTCTTAAATAAATGACAAAATTGTTAAATAATTGAAATTTCAATTCACACCATTTGATGAAGTCGTTGTACCACCGTTCATAAAGGCCGCAGCCTTGGCCGACAACAACTCGTTGGTTGCTGTCTGGGTCGCTTCAAATACTTCAGGCGGGGTGCAATTATCTTCAGATTCCATCTTCAACTTCACAAAAACTCACAAACTCAATAAATCTGTTGCGTGATGATGGAGGCACCATGATGCAATTGTCAATAATTTTAGCCAGTTCCAGAAAAATTACGAATTAAATTAATAATCAGGTTAGCCATGGCGATGCGTAAAGTAAAATGAAGTGACGCGATTATTTCATTAAGACATTGTTTACATGGTTGCGATGTTAAAATGGTTACCAGGGAAAAAATGTGTGAATCGCTAACTTTTCGTATTGACAGTGAGCGCTTAATAGTCAGTTTAAGAGCTGACCGTAGAAAAAATATATATATGAAGCATGGGAAGAAAGAGTTTTTATTCCCTCAGACATCGACGACATGCAGCGGGAATAAAAGTACTACTTTCTTCTCTTGTGACAAGTCAACGTTTCAACTGTCATTTTAGTTTTGAAAAGTACTTCTTTTTTTATGAGTGAAAAAAGTTTACTTTATTGTACATTGCAGTTGGTGACTTGCAATAAAACAAATCACACGCTGTAAATTTGTATGTCAACATAAACTACAATATCTAAAATTGTATACTTCTGTTACGATTGTAGAAAAAATATTATATGTAAAACGAGCAAAAAATTTGTATTTCTTCAAACGGCAGTAAAATGTGCCATTATACTGCTGGATTGATGATGCTAAACGGTCACTTCATTGCCATGGCATCTAAAACACTTTATCTGCCGCTGACGAGATCAAGTAATTTTCTTCGAATTTTGTTATAAAAACGTTTGAAGAAAAAATACTATATGTTATTCGGAGCAAAAGTATCTTTATGTGGCTCGGCTGTACTTATCTGCCTCGCAAGCTCGGCAGATAAACCGTCCAGCCTCGCCACATAAAGTATAACTTTTGCTCCTAATAACATAATATACTATTATGGCACTTGGCATATTGTTCAACGTGGCTTCGCTTTATTGGGCAATTGATGCCGTGTGCCATAAACTGCATAAACACCCACTGTTTGCTCTTGATAGATAAATAGCTATTAAAAATGTTGTTTCAGGTAGTTTACCAGTTACTATTATTATTTATCTTTATAGGCATATAGTATATGTAACTTCTTTTTCTTCTTCTTCTCAGCCTTCCTCAGTCTATTTGTGGACATAGACACCTCCTTAACATCATTCCACCTCGATCTATTCTGCGTTATGTTCTGCCAGTTAAAACCGCCCGTTTTCTTCATATCAACCGCTCAATGCGTTTGCGGTCTTCCAGTTAGTCTTTTCTGCCACATGGTCTCCAATTGAGTAACGTTTTATCCATCTATTTTGCAATCTAGCTACATGGCCGGCCCATTGTCTCTTCTGCTTTGCCATTCGCTCCACTATGTCGTCCACTTTAGATACACTACATAGCCATGTATTTCTCTTTTTGTCATTTATAGTTACTCCCATCATTTTGCATTCCATCGCCTTTTGTGTGACAGCCATTTTCCTGACATTTGATTTGTTGAAGGCCCAGGTTTCAGTTCCGTGCAATAGCACAGGAAGTATGCATTCGTTAAAGGCTTTTAGTGTTTGTGGAATATTCATCTTTATTCTGTAACCCAATTTTCCGTACACCGTCCGTCCTAGTCGAACACATCTATTCAGTTCAGCTTTTAAGTTATATTTCCCCATCCTGATTTCATGTCCAAGGTAAAGATATTTTTCTACCTTCTCTATTTCTGTGTTGTTAAGCGTTATTTGAGCGTTATCCTGAACTTCGTTTGTCATGATTTTTGTTTTGCTATATTTATTTCTAAGCCTCGTTCTCTAGAAACATCACTTAGTTCATTCAACATTGCTTGTAGCTCTTCCGGGGATTCTGCTATTATAACGAAGCCATCGGCAAAACACAGATGATTAAAGCGTTGCTCCAGAAATTTTTATTCCTTTCTTGCCCCAGTTAAATTTTTATATGTCCTCCAAAGCTGTGTTAAAAAGCTTTGGAGAAATCGGGTCTCCCTGCCTTACAGCTCGATGAATATTGACCTTTTCTATATCATTATGTAACTGTACAGTTAACGATTATGTAACTGTACAGTTAACGTAGTGTTCCTATATATGTTTTTAATTAGAGCTGTGTATCTATAATAGATTCTTGCGTTGCCTAGAGAATCTAGTATGGCTCAATTTACGATACTTTCAAAAGCCTTCTGATAATCGAAGAAGGCTAGCCAGTGCGGTAACTGGAATTCCGTAACTTTTTCAGTCAGAATGCGACTTGCTTGTAAGTGGTCATTACAGCTAAAATTCTTTCGGAATCCGGCCTGTACATTAGGTTGGTAAAGTTGAACTTATTGGTCAAACGATTTGTTATTATTCTTGTGAATAGCTTGTAAATGTGGAATAACAAGCTTATTGACCCATAATTATCTAAATTTGATGCATCCCCTTTTTTGTATAGGAGAATGATTATTGCTTCATTTCAATCGTTTGGAATCTCTCCTGTATGAAGGCATAAATTAAATAGTTGCTGTAACTCCCGAAATAGATGTTTTCTTTAGCATTTTATAGTTTAGACATGTACCTACCTATACAATTGATTTAAGCTCATAGAACCACAACTGTGTGGAATAAACAGGCCACTGGCCTATTGTAAGAGGAAGATTTGATTTACTTATTCTAACATTTACTTTCAGAACACAGCATGGGGGCTTCAATCGAAGAAGAGTTCATTGTGAACTTCCACTCCTTAACTGGAGTAACATTGGGAGAAAGACGAAAAAACCTGTTTCTCCTTCTAAAGAAAACCCGAAGCTCATGCGACAATATTGATTTTTCCACCATCCATCCCCAAAGTGCCTTAGAAGAAATTTTCAAGATAGACGCATTGCTGTATTTTAAGAAAACTTCTGACCTGGTTGGGGTGCTAAAGAGCGAACATCCAGTACTCATAGAAAAAGTACTGAAATCAAGTAGTTTTATTCAAGAGGCATTTGAAAGCATCAGTGGAGAGCAGTTGACAAAGCAGATTTTTCCAAGTCTTTCTTATAATACGAAATTGAAACTTATAAACAAATTATCACTACATTTAGGAAATGTCCAAAAAGGCAATGAATTTTTTGAAGCTATTAAGGAAGATTACGGTGTTTATTTGGCCTCCAAACTGCTTTCAGCATGTAGTGAAACGCTGATTATGAGCACTATTACGTCTCATAAGATTGAAATTACACCTAGACAACTACTTGCGATTGTAAAAAAGCATCCTTCATTGACAGAAACTATTTTTGAGAAACTGCACGAATATGATACCGAAGTGAACATTGCACTTAAGTATAGATTTGTTTTTATATACTTAATGAAACATGATTTGCCTTTATTTTTGAAGCTAAATAAAAAATATGAGTCAACCTTTCATTTAGGTTTACGAGCCACCGCAAAAATTGTTTCTGCCCATAAAGACAGCCTTATAGAGAACGCAAAAAATATTTTTAAGTTGCTAAAGCCACAAACAATTGGAAAGTGTGTGAAAGAAAACTTTGTCGAATTTTTTTACAGTGTATTTCCTAAATCCATTAAAGAATTGGAACAAAAAATTGATATCTACCTGACTTTACTGGATCATTTACCTTCTGATGAAGAAAAGTCGAAATTACTTCGTGCTGCTTTTAAGAAGATTCACGGTCATGAATTGTTGGACCATCCAGATTTTATGACAAGGGAAGTGATGGAAATTATGTCACCAGATTACAGGGAATCATGGCTTGAAACACATTTACGACCTAATGAAATTTCTGAAGAGACTTGGATTAGTTTTATGAAAACAGAAAAATCATTACCGCTACTTAAAAAGAAGATCTCATTTACATCCAACATTAAGGACCGCACGAAGCTGGTAGCTAGCTTGGTTGCTACTTGTCGTATAAATAAAGATTTGGCAGCTTTAACAGAAGTGTGTGAATATGTGGTTAGTAAGCATCGTAATGATCATCTTAGCATCAGGGAAGAATTTTTAAATGTCATTTTGCAATCTATAAATGTGCTAAAATTTGATTCGGCGATATGGAAAAACATAATTGAGTTCATACAGCTATTTCATCTAAATCAAAGGTATTCTTATGCCTCTATTGTATTGTTGGAAGCTTGTATATATCATTGCATGGAAAATGATTTGCCAGTTGAAGAACATTTAAAGCTGTGGTGCGATCTGGAGTATGGACGCTACAATATATGTAAGAAAAAACCTAAATATGAAAAGAAATGTTTGCTGATGTTCAAAGATGTAATTCCGCAATGTCATAAAGATGAAGAATTAGAAAATCGATACGTGGAGTATCTACAGTGTTTAATTAACTGGAACAAGCAACATCCTCACGATCAAATAAGTTTATTTATAGACACTAATGCCATTAATGTTGTTAAATGTCGATTAGAAAAGAGCGAATATGTGTATCCAGCTGATAAAATTGCTGCAGAGTGCATAATTTCAGATTATAATTGCTCGAAGGAAGCCAATTTAATCCACCTATTGCTTAGTGGGAAATTTAATTGTGATGCACATATCTTACGAACAAAATGGCTGATAAAGAATTATCCACTTCTTATGTTAGAATATATAGAACCATTAATTCAAAACTTGGTCAAAGCATATTCACCTCTTAGATGTTTTACTCCCTTTTTCAGATATTATACTCACTTAGACATTCCCCAGAAGATTTCTACAATTTGCATGAATATAATTAGTGAAGAACATGAAGACTTCCATAAAAGAAAAGATGCAGTGTTCATTCTGTCTTATATTATGCTGCCCAAAGATTTCTTAAAATTTGTGTCTTTATATTATCCGACACAATTAACTATGGATGTTGAAAATAAAGAAGAACAGAAAAAATGTAAGTTACAGCAAGTCATAGCTTCTAGTCTTAGAAATCCAATCCCACCATATACAGTCCTGGAAGCAGTTTCGAACTTTTGCAAGGGCGATTACTTAAAACTCGTTCAGAAGTCCTTGTATGTAGTAGTGCAGAATGTTGCCGAAAATAGGTTGCCATCTTTTTTGGATGAATTAATGACACGCGCTGTATCGGTAAGGAAGCACGGCATCTACCTAACATTTAAAGTTATGAGTATCAAAAAGGTGTATGAAGTGTTGCTGAAATTAATGAAATCTGAAAAAAACACCTCCATTCGAAAAAATCTGTTTAAAGGAATGTTTGACTTCTTTTTGAGAAATCCTGATGACTATTCGTGGGAAATGGTTAAAGAGAATCTGAAAGCTGTAGATGTTAACGATCAAGAAGCTTTTAGTAAACTAACTAAACATAAAAGAGTTCCTGCAAGATATTTTGAAAAATATATCTTGTTTGTATGGGATACTTTAGAAAAGCTTCCTCCCACTGACAAATTAGATGAAGAAAAGTGTCGAATTCTTCAGGCAGTGACAAGTACTAATATTACATTGTTAACTGGGGAATTTCTTACACAAGTAATAGATAAATATCATTTTAAATCATCAGAGCTCACTGATTTTCAAAAAGCTGTTCATTGTTTTACTTGCAAAACCTTACTTTATTGTAAATCAGAACATGAACAAATAGAGAGGGTGAAACATGTTTGTGCAATAATTAAGGATATGATGCACACTTGCTCTAATTCCGTTGAAAGCCTTATATTTTACAAGCTTTTGCATAACTTTGTACAAGAATTTTGCTCCCACACATTAATACAAGATACAAAGGCATTCTCGCTATTTGTGACATCGTGGAATAACTCGCTCCAACTTCATGAAGCTTTGGATGAATACCTACTACTGCAGTTTACACAAATATTTCTACATTTTACTGATCGAGAAGACACTATTCAGAAAATTGGGGAGCAACTGGGCAAGCTTTGTGATTCACTGCACGAAAAGAATGTTTTGGATGTAAATATATTTTATAAATGCTTAAGCTTCTTTCGAGAACACTTTTTGTCTGAAAAGTCTGAAAATGATTTAGTGGAAAATGAACTCATTTTGGCTGAAAGCATCTTAAAAACAAGCGATAGCCCTAATTGTTTGTCCCTGGTTTTGCTATTGCTGCCCAAAGAATGTTTGCTAGCTCCAAAACTGAAATCACAATGTGATTCCATTATTAGAATAATAGCAGAACATTCTGTACCTGTAACCCAAATACAATTACGTCACTATTTAAAAAATAGAAAGGAAAAAGAAAAATCGGTATGGTAGATGTCATTAATTTTGTTTACATTAAATACAACAAATTGAGAATAGTTTTATTATTGGCAGTATTGTAAGAAGTAATAATTATTAGTGATACTGTACTATTAGTAAACACAATTTTTAAGTTTATAAATATTACATAGAAATGATGCTGTTTCCTTTTGACAATAATTTCTAATAATTTTAATTTGAAATAACTTGTTGCTAATAGGCTGTTACTATACTATATTTTAGCAAATATATTTACGTTTTGTGCATAAGAATAAGGCTTTAGTTTATATCTATTTTGTAAGAAGTTGAAATAAAATTGATAATACATTAGATATTGGGAGCTTTTCTTGCTGTAAATATAATTTTCTCATTTAGTTCACAACAGGAGTCTGCATATTTTTTTAAATCCACCAATATAAGTTCTTGGTATCGGTCTAGGATATTATGGTGTGGGCATCACGGCGCGAGGCACTAGGCATGAAGACACTCAGGCGCACGACGCTAGGGCCCGAGAGATTAGGGCATGGACCACTAGGGCGTGGGCTGCTTTAAGAAAACACAAAACGTCACTTTTATCAAACTCATCTGTTTGAATTAACAGCCTTACGAGTAACCTTGTGGCTCCGGGAGTATAAAGTAAATATTAAAACAATATATGTATTATACCGATAGGACCATAATTATACAGTACCTTCAGAATTGATCGAACGTTTTTGAATGGTCATGGTTATACAACGTATGAATAATATGTTGTCAAGGTTAGCAGGTTAAGTTTTGCGTCAGTCTGTGTCAAAACTGACGGAAAACCTAAGCTAAGTAGGTACAACAGAAGTGAGTAGAAGTGAATAAAGTGCATATTTAGTATGAAAGATGAGACACATATATTTATCTTACATTGTACCAGGCTGAAACTGTATGGTTTAAAAATTATGACAAGCCGTCAAAAAATGTCAATAAATACAACAGAACATAGGCATTTGTATCTTAAAATTAAAGGAATAACTTGCATAATTAACTGAACCACGTGTAGAATCTCATAATGCAAAAATAGGTAATAAAAAAGTCATATTTATTAAAACAAACTCTTTAAAGTTTGATATTTGTGAAACTTTAAACTGTGTAGAACGTCATAAGAGTAATTATAAGTATTTATGTAAAATTAACGCAAAAAGTCAAACTGTTTTCCATTCCGCTTTAAACACTGTTACAAACGATCCTTTACTGATATGCAGACAGTGCAGCAGAGGTCATACTCTAGGGCAAACTCTTGAAAAGCATTTGTAATTGCTTCTTCGAATTCTTCCAGATTATTGGGTTTATTTTGGTGGACTTGATTAATCCATGCCCAGAAAAAATAGTCCATAGGTGTTATATCTGGACTCTTAGCTGGCTTCCAATCCATTTCGCTGGAAACTGTTCGTGTAAAAATGTTTGAACAGCAGCTCCAAAATGAGGAGGTGCACCATCCTGCATAAAATATAAATCACCAAAGTCTTCTCTTTGCTGAAGTTGCAGTAGCACGTAATGTTGCAGCATATTAAAATAATTTTGAGCAGTTACCATTTCTCAAAAAAAGTAAGGACAGTCAGTCTTGGTTCGTTTAAACGTTTTTCAAAAGTAAGATGAGGGTTTTCAACAGCGTAATGAACACAAGAATTTGGATTTACGCTTCCATTTAATTTAAAACCTGCTTCATCAGTCCAAATAATTTTATCCAAAAAATTTTCATCTTCAATTTGATTGAGAAATGCAGCACAAAATTTTTCTGGTTTTTCAGTCAGTATCATTTAAAAAATGCATTTCTCTAGGCCTATAAACTTTAAATTTATTCCTCTTTATAATGCGTTTTTCGCTCGCTTTGAAGACAGATGAACAAACCGGCCATCGAAGTTATTTGGTTCAGCTGATTAAATTGGTTCACCGTTAATAATAATTAATATCATAAATTTAATTTTCCAAAACTGACCACTGTCAGAATTACAACTATAACTTCAATCATAACTTAATTACATATGCTTTTATTGGATATGTATTTGACGTTTACAATATTTAAACTTAATCTTTCATTGAACTGTAATTTTGGTGTTTATTAAGCAACTTGTAAAAGGTGCTCACACGCCGCTTGCAATCAATAACCGGGTGAACGGTTGAACTATATGAGAGTAATAAGCTTATTCCTTGCATGAGTTGTGTTTTAAAATTAATTGGAGAACCCAAAAGGGGTTTATTTTTTACTGTGATGTGTGCTGAATTCTTCTACAGTACTGTATTGTAACATTTTGATTATATTTAAATCAATTTTAATGTTTATTACTAACTTTACGAGACAACTAATAATTGATTATTAAATAAACTTTAGTTGTTTGTTGTTAATTCGTTAATTACTTGAAATCTTGGGATTTCTGGCGCCCTGTGTTTTTTTAAAAGATCTTGCAGAAGTACAGCTGATGCTTAGAACCTACGACCCAAGGCCGCCGAAATTTGAGTTAGCTAGGGCCATCGCGGTAAGTAAAGAGTTTTCAGAGCTGCCGTGGTGTATAAACGATAGGGGGGTTGATCTGCGATTTTTACTACCATTGATTATTATTAGTAATCAATCGCAGTCGGCTTCTTTATTGTTTCACATGGTTACAAATGAGACCAATATATTAGAGCGTTTATTTTACGAATTAACATAGGACTGATTACTTGTCAAAAAGACACCTAAAAGTTATCCTAATATATACAACCGAAGAAAATATATAACTTGTGAGTTGTACCTATGTATGTACTTTTTAGTTGCATACCTACATTCCGGTAACAAAGTTTCTTATTAGCAGGTGCCTAATTTAAATTTGCATGTTAAATCGTAAAATAAACGCTCTAACCATTGGTCTCATTTGTAACCATAATTAAATACTGGCATAGAAACGTAACTCCTATGTTAACCATTAAAATAAATTCCCTGTATAATTATGGCCCCATCGGTATAAGTAAAAACAGTCCAGTTAAAAAAGTTCATTCACATGAAAGTAATTATTTTAAATACAAACAAAACCATTTTTAATTATTTATTTTACACTAGCTACCTATATAACTAAGGCGATGGAACGACGAGATCTAATTGAAGATGCGTGGCAGGATAAGAAGGAGTGGCGTTTGGGATGCGATAGACGACCAAGAGAGCTGTAGAAAAAGTCGCAATATTGCGATGGTCTTTAGCCCTGTACTCGGCTCTGGTTGCAATACAGAAAATACAAAATACAGTCACAAAGGCACAAAGTAGAGGCAATGCAAATAACTGGGAAAAGTCATGTAATTTTATTAAATCAGAATAATACTGGTAGAATGGACGATTAACTTTAAAAGCATTCAAATGAGTATACAAATAGGGGAACTCAATTTCAAGTGTTGGAGTTAATAAAAGAATTTCTATTATAATTTCAAAAGTTTGGCAATGTAGAAGCCAGACATGAATTAGTTAAAATTGACACAAGAATTCAAATTGTGCAGAACTTGAGATGAAGCGTTAGTTAGCACAGTAATTAAAGAAAAACTGACGTTGTGAGCTTATTTGATTAAGGTAAGAAAGGATTTACGAATTGGATAATGCAACCAAGATTAGAATAAAAGAGATTTTGGCAAAAAGGACACAGTTATTTTTGAAGAAAATGAAACAGTAAACAGGAAATAGACAAGTTTAGTGCTATTAGTGAGTCAATGAAGTGATGTGAGCAAAAAGACATTTGTTATAAACAATTTAATGGACAAGAAGATAGGTTATAAACAATTTACTTTGAAAGACAATAATTTTAGTATTAAGAGTTCTAGTTAAATGTTTGTAAAATATGAACTTAATGTTAAATGTTGTTAATTTGTACTAAGCTGATTTCCTTGTATTTGATTTTTGATGTTCATTTGTTTTTAGAAGCTTGGATATTCAATTATTATTAAACGTTGACACCAGCAGCATCTGCCTTTTACTCTGCAATTAATTAAAGTTTTTATATGGTTAAAATAAAGATACAGAGTTGAAACTTTACCAAAGTGTGCAGTTTTATGTGTGTAACCAGTGGTGTTAAAAGGGGCGATCCATCTTGAAAGAGAAAAAAATTTTCACGCCTCCTTCGACGAACCAGCAACGGCAGGCACCCGAGGAGATTGCAATCGAGATCCCAGCGTTCCGGAGGGCTACGAACGGGTCCAGAAGGTGGAGACAGGCTGTCCGAGGGTCCCAGCAGCGATACCGGCATCAAAGGCCGACCGCAGGCACCAGGGAAGGCTTTCCGCAACAGCTACCGATGCAAGAGCGAGGTTAGTGTGGGAATTTTCATTAATCGACCGTAAGGGCGTGAAACATAGGAGCCTACCTGTGTCTCGTGAGCTTCACAACCGAGGGCCAGCATTAGTTTTTGTCCGGGCAACGATAATCAGCCAAAAATCTCAATTTAATCCAAATTTGGAGGTTAGAATGCAAGAAACAAAAGAGTAGGCGCAAACAACGAAGATCCGGTTTTCCTAGAACAAAAGAATGTACAGACGCTACCACAAAGGCGCGAAAATCAATCCATAACTCACCTGATTTTTAATTTGTTCATAATTTGATTTTACTAGTAATTTCACAACGCAGAAAGTCGCACAAACTGAAATTTATGTAGGTCAAGGTTAACTGTCAACTCGAGCACAGGCGCAGTGCAGTTTTGATATTATTTCCCAGTGGCGTGCTGCCATTTTCAAATAAATTTAAGGAACCCGACACCTGAGAGCTGAGTTTTCATGTTCTTAATTTTGGAGCTAGCAAATATTATCAATAACGGTTATATGCAATGTTTAAGAGGGCAAAATACCATAGATATTACTAGTTAGTTTGGTGAACCCAAGATTAGTCAGTTTAATGTAACATTTACCGATCTTTGAAAAATAATTGGTATGGTAGACAGTTTTAATTTAATTTATTTTATTCTAAAATAATAAAAACACACATATCATATCATAGCAATATATTTTAATTTTAATTTTAATTGAAACTTTGGAAATGTATGATATTCGTGGAATTGCATTGGAGTGATTCCGATTTTTATTTACATATGTGCTCTCAAAAAGTAGTTATGCAATATGAAGATAGAGAAGTTTACATCAAAATCTAAATTAGGCAGTATACGGGGGCCAGTATTAATGAGCACTTTCTGATACAGATGGTCGGTATTTAACGTAACAGTTACAGCGTTCCGAACATGTAATCTATTACTGCAGTAATAAGTACAGAATTAAGACTGCTATTCTTGTAACAGGATCTCGGAACGCAATTATCACCAGATGGAGTATTATTTGCATTTGTTTGAAGTGGAGTATTATTTGCATTCATTTTGTCAAAATCATGTTACGTTTAATTATATAGTCTGTTCATCTGACATCTGCGCCGTCAGATTGACATTCTGTTGGTGGTAAAAAAAAATCCTGCTGCTCTTAAATTTATTAACTTGGCTACACTGCACTTGTGATTTTTAATTTTTTTTCAAAAATTTTGTTTCACACAAATGTCATATTTCATGTAGAATTACATGATAAAACTTAAACGACTGAAATGGAGGGTAAACGTACAAAGGCTTTGTTAACTGCTTGCGAAAAGCAAACTGTTATAAATTACTGCAACGAACAAAAAGGTTTCTTTCCATATTTAACTAAAACTGAAATTGGACGAAGAGCTGCCAAAATCGTTTTGGTAATACGTGGTTTTATCAATAATAGTATATTGTGTATCTAGGACGAAAAGCGTAACATTCCCAGACGACTGTGAACCGGCGAACGCCGAGCCCAACAACACAGGAGTCTGGGAATGTTGCTTTTCGTCCAAGATACACATACTATTTTTCCGCCAATCGATACGAGTAATTAAAAATTTAAGAAAACGTGTCTTTTAGTCCATTTTCTAAACGCTAAAAACTCGCCAAAGTTCTAACTTCGTTGACTCAAAACCGATTTTGAACATTTTTTTTTTATTATTTCGGTAAAAGTGTATAGAAAAGTTCCCCATAGGTGAGAAGGTGTGCTTTTTACTTTTTCAATTGTTATTAACAAATAAGTGTTTTTTAATATACTCTTAATTAAAAAAATTATAACTATTTGATTTATTTAAACAATTGCCTGAAATTTGATAACATAAGGTTTTTGGGGTCTCAGATTACGAATCTGGCCTCAAAATATGTCTAAAAACAAAATGGCGTCGAAGGTCTAATTTTTTATTTTATTTTTTTTTTAAATTTTTATTAGCAGTCTGGGGGTGTTGGGGTTGCTGATTACGAATTTGACATTAAAACTTAACCAAAACAAAAAATGGCGGATCCAAAATGGCGGAAAGGGGTAATTTTTTTTATTTCTGATACCTATACCTAAAAGTTTTTTGGGTCGCTCATCCCAAATTTTATGTTAAAATGTATCAAAAATGGAAAACGGTGTCGGGAAAATGGTGGAAACAAATGATAGAAGAGTTAAATGAGTATTCAAGATATTATAATTTAATTGATTTATTAAAATTAACCCAAGTGACATTTAAAAACAAAAAATGAAATTATTTAGCTTTATTTTCTTCTTCCTCTGCTTTTTCCATTGACACTGCCGGTCGTGAATTAAGGCAACTATATCCGCCACATTCACCTCAAGCCGCTGAGCCTAAAGGCCACTTTTGCTATACCCACAAGCTGGCTCGCAACTAGTTTTGTAGTTGCAAAAAAATAATTTTTAAGATGTTTTGTGGATCTGGTTCTTGTGTTTTTAGGATTGGAAAACACTTTCCTGTATCATATTTTCAACCCCAATCTTCCATTGAAATATCTTGATTTCCCAGCCACAACTGTGTTTGAAAATACACGTGTTTTAAATGTTGTTCTGCTGGATCCATCGTAGGGGACAATTATGCTAAATTAACGCTACTTTTTTAGTAGACGCCTTAATAAAAGAATCAAACCCAAAATTCAAAATGTTTGTTTTTTGTATGATTAACTTGAAAAGAGGCTTCCACGAATGGGGCCCCCAGTTAATCCGCTGCGAATTCCGGTTCAATGGGATTGCCGGGAACTGCCACTTAATAACCCTTGACTTGGGTTCAGTTATTTGTTGGAGTGAAACAAGACTTAACAAACACGAGTATATTGAGTAACAACGATTACAAACGTCACTGATGGACCGATGGTTTTTTACAATAGCTTCAACTGTTGTGACACGCTTGGATTGGCCACGCGAAAATAGCGAATTGCGCGTAACCGTCACACAAAACAACCTGGAAACGTCTTTACCAGGGAGCTAGACCGACCGCAAACCAGCACAAAGCATAGCTGAACTTGCTTACTCGAAATTCTGAATCTAACTGAAGCTGAATTGACAATGAGCTGAACTCGCAAATTCAACAAGGAGGGGAAGGCTCAAACACTATTGGCTGAGGCGATCCTGCGTAGCCAATCGGAGCGTAGCACGTTGTTTAGGAATAAATGCTTATTTTAAGAAATCTTAATGCTAAGCTCTCTCAATGAGGCATTGTATGGAACGAAATCCATAAACACATGAGTCCCAAATACGCTAAGTCGGCTTAAGTCCTATTAGAAAGTGTATCCATCCGCTTAAAAGCCATTAAGGGAAGCTTACAAATTCCTTTCCAATATTAACAGAGGCAAACAAATACGGCAAGATGCAAATTTGACTTTACCACGACCTTTGAATGAGATAGAACAGTTATGACTTGAATTACATGAATAATTATAAGCAAAAAGGTTTTGATGCACGCATCTGTGTGAATCAAACAATGTTTTTATTTAAAAAATATATGTATTGTATTGTCTGTAACCTCATTTACCTTGCGGTATATGAATAATAAAAAACTTTCAATCACTTAAACATTTATGTAAGAGTTTAAGCAGTTACCTTTCGTTGCACCATACATTGCAAGCATACATTTTTAAACCAAAATTTTTGCAGTCTATTGCAAATCACTGCTATTTTCAAATATTTTGACAAATTTATACTTTCCTGAACATAGCCATTGCTTCATTTACTAGGACTTATCCATGTGGATCTTTAATAAGGTGCCGGTCCTATTCGTCTTGTTCATCCTTATACATCTTCAATATATTAAACTATATTCAAAAGCCATAATCTGCACCTTGACACCAAAACTCGCATGCTAAGATGCTACATTTTTCCCATCTTGCTCTATGGGGTCGAGTCCTGGACACTTAACGAAACAATCACAAAAAAAATCGAAGCCTTTGAAATGTGGTTATACCGAAGAATATTGCGGATATTATGGGAAGACCGTGTAATAACTATTAAAGTTTTAGAGAGAATGAAAAAAAAAGCAAAGAGATCATGGACAACACCAAGATAGGCAAACTCCAATACGTCGGACAAATAATGAGGAATGAGAATAAGTACATCCTACTACAATCTATTATACAAGGCAAGATATATGGCAAACGTGGACCAGGACGCGGAAGAATATCTTGGTTGCAAAACCTAAGGGCGTGGTATGAGAAATCATCCAGTGAGTTATCTAGGATTGCAACCAATAAAGTGAAGATAGCCGTGTTAATGGCAAACATACGAAATCTGGTAAGCACCTGAACAAGAAGAAGAAGAAGATTATTTCTTTTGTAAAACATGCTGAAGTGTTACATCCAGTTAAAGCATGTACAGAAAGAACATGCTCACTACAATTTATTGGGATGCGCAAATTGCAGGCTTTTAGAAGAAGATATTTTCTTAATTTCTTTTGGCAGGTTTTAAAAAATATGTAATTTTATCAGCATGAAACTAAAGCTGTTAATATAAGTAATACGTCTATATTCTCTGATACTACGACTATGTTTTTATTTGATGCATTGAGAGCTGTTGTAACTATTAACCGATCAGCATCACTTTCAGCTTGAGAGCAAGGATATTATTTGCAGCTAAAGTTTCTTTTAAAAAATTAATAAAACAACATGAGAGACATTTGCCAGAATTTTTTCTTGATACAACTTAAAAAACCTGTCTCTTTCAAATCGAATATCTGGTGCGGTTTTCGTTTTCAGACGTCGGTCTCTTTCAGCAGATTTTATTCTATGTTTCTGATAATCGACAAAAACACTTGTTTTTTTCCATAATTACGTACAATAAAATTAATATATCTAAAATTGCACTATACTGTTGAACCAAGTTGCAATTTGTTTTTATGTAATAACATTCCTCCGTCGGTCACAAACAGAAAAATATTTTAATTCAGAAATATCTTTTGGAAATTGTACAAAGAGGTCGTAGAAAACACATTTTTAGGCGTTGGAATTTATATGTATTCGTATGTTATATTTAAATGTATTTAATCTATTTAAATTTGAGTTAATCTAAAAATTTAGAATTTTATTTGTATATAATGTTTATTAAATAATAATAATAATAATCGTACACAATAAAAATTAACCTTTTAATGCTATATTTATAATTACTGTGTCCAAAATCTCTAGATATGAGGCAACGTGCGGAATTCAGAAATGAAACTATTTTGCCGCTTTAAAGAAGTTATTTTTCATTTTTGATAAATTTTAACATAAAATTTGAAATCAGCGACCCAAAAAACCCTATAGTATAGCTAAAAACTAAAGTCCGAATAAAAATGAATTAAGCTTTTTCGCCATCTTGAATCCGCCATTTTTTATTTTAGTTTACTTTTAATGTTAAATTCGTAATCAGCGACCCCAAAAAAATAAAAAAATAAAACAAAAAATTAGACCTTCGACGCCATTTTGTAGACGCCATTTTTGTTTTTAGACCAATTTTGAGGCCAGATTCGTAATCTGTGAACCCAAAAACCTTATGTTATCAAATATCAGGCAATGGTTTAAATAAATAAAGAAGTTATAATTTTTTTAAATTAAGAATATATTAAAAAACACTTATTTGTTAATAACAATTGAAAAAATAAAAAGCATACCTTCTCACCTATGGGGAATTTTTTCTATATCCTTTTTCCGAAATAATAAAAAAAAATGTTCAAAATCGGTTTTGAGTCAACGAAGTTAGAACTTTTTTCCTTTAGTAAATGGACTAATGCTGTTCGGTCACCATACCAACATCTTTGGTGGCGGTGTTTTTTGTTAGCAATATAAAATTCGGAACAACATTTTGTTATATTCGGTTTTTTCCAAAATCCGTTTCTGGTCACGTCACTGATCTTAGACTGTAAGAAGGGATGCTATTGCGGTAAAATGCTTAAACGCTCTTTGATCCCCACCCGAAGTACACCAATTATTATAGAGACGAAATAACTACTTATGAAGTACCTTAAAACAATATGAGACGATGCAAGGTACATATCGATGATATGGCACATTAGGGTTTGAATGAACCAGTTTCTGCCATGCGCTTTATGGGACGTCCGCTTCTTAATACACGTTCAGTCCTTGTCATCTGTTAAACTGGTACTTCAATGTGATAAGGCCATTTACACATCATGTTATACAAAAGAGACGGGGCGCTAATTATTGAGAAGGCTAGACCGAAGAAATCGGTTTAAAATCGAGTCGGCGATTTATCAATACCGTTAGCGCAGAGCGTGGGTGAAGCAGATAGTGCCGATAATGTGGTATTCAAATAAGGAATAGAAATTTGCATCCTCGTCTTTGGATAACTTTCAAATCTTGCCAGGCCCGAGATTCGAACTTGCGACCTCAGAGTCGGTAGTTCGGCGCTGTGCAGTATCGCTACCCTGAAGGGGTAGCCATGTGACCTCTTAACGTCAAATTTAAGAAGAAAGCAGGTTGTGTGGTTCTCGAGTTATTATGCTTACATCCATCCGGCTTGACATATTCGACTTTTCTCAGTTTTACGGTTTTCCTTTAATGCCAAAGCCGTTCCTGTCTTTAGAAAAGTTATGTAGTTTTATAAGTCCTTTTGTATAACTTTGAGTTCATCACTCGATAGTAATTGATTGAGAGATTGCAGGAAAAATTGTAAATTTGTTAAATAAATCTATTTTCGGCAGACGATATTAGCGCGTTGGGGGAGAGGGGGATCAAACTCAGTTAATCTTTAACTTCCCCTTAGAAAAGATTTCCTACAAATGTGCCCATTCAGGACTTAAATCAGTAATATTAAAATTAGCGATCTGAATACGAAATTCCTCTATAACCATTAATACGTACATACGTGGTATTATTAGATAACGTCGGAACTAGCAAATTTAATACGGTTTAGCAACTAATAATAACGTGCTCCATCCACCGTGAATTTGAAACGGTAAAGTGCAGTATCATCTTGGAAAATAAAGGATGCAGTATATTACCATAACATTAGAATTTATAACATCGCTAAACCCAGAGTATCATGAAGTGTGTTTTAGTTTTATCTTACATCGTAACTATTTGCCACGTAAGTACCAACATGTTTGGAATCCATTCTGACTAATATTACAAAATAACGAACACCTTAGTTAAATATTGAACAATTGCATTTTTATACAATCAAGTATATCGGGGCACCTCTTTACACTAATGTTTCTATCCAGACGAAAGAGTATTTACCTGAACGATTGCACGGAGATGTAAGAGACATTGGACTGAAATGCATTCTTGAATCAGCTGCAAGTCAAGGTCAGTTACTTCTGTTTATACTATTCGGTAAACTAAAAAATAATAAAGTAAAACTTCTTCGCATTTTCACCGGTTGACATAAGACAACAACCATAGAAGTGCCACATACAGAAGAATGTATTTCGAAGTAATTTTTTTGAGTTATATAAACCTTGATCACAATTCTATTTTCAGAAGATGTAGCGGAAATCAAGGCTCAGCAGTTTCCGACTAGACGACCGGGGATGTGTTTACTGTCCTGCATTGAAAGATTAATTGGAATTGTAAGACAGCAGTAAATTTTCAACGTATTTTTCGTTTTGTTCAACTCTTATTAATTTTCTTACTTCTATTAGGATTCGGACGGTGAACCTACTTCTCAAGAGACAACCATCACATTACTACAATATTTGCAAGAAGTAAATCTAATTCTGTATAAAGACATAGTAGAGATTGGTTTAAAGTGTGGACCATCAGGTAACATTTCTTTTAAAAACTTATATTCACAAGTATTTCACCCTAGAGAAAGATAAATGCTCTACATCACTATTTTAATAAAGCAAACTTTAATTTACAAAGTAACATTAACATACAAAATGCAGTTGTTTACCTGTTGTTTCTAGAAACCGCGGACCAATTAAACAAAAATAGGGTAACATGGCAGCTGCATACTTGATTGATAAAATATATTAACACCTACCTATAACGTAGTTACTCTCCTAAGATGGCTATAAGTTGTAAAAAAGTGACCCTTAATTTTTTTGAGAGAGAAATTAAGAAAAGTCAAAATGATGCGTGGTAAATTTGCTTGAAGATGCAAGTAAGAATAAAACATAATTCAGCAAGTTAAAAAAATTAGTTCATCAAACAGGACAATAAGTATTAAGTAAAATGAAACAACAGAATGGATACTATATTCTATTTTTTAATGCCACGGACAAAGTTATGCAACTCACTATTCAATTATTCTAGGTAACTTGATAAAAAATGTATTAAATTTAATTTTATGAATCAAAGATTCTAATGTATGTTCAGTTTGACACTGTCAACCTGTCATTTCATTCAAGTATCAAAATAGTCTCAAAATATAACTTTGTTATGCTTTCTTATGTTAGAATTAACATTAAATAAATATATGACATTAATCTAATTGTCGCATAAAATAACTTAACTTCAATACACATATTTTATTATGCATTTCTGAACTACATTTGTTAAAAATAAATATTTTAATTTAGATTACATTGGAAATAGTATTTTGAGTTACATAACTTTGTTCGCGTCATTAAAAAATAGAGTATAGTGAATGCTCTAAAGATATTAAAAATAAAAAGATTCATGACAAAGGCTGATCGGAAAAACGTATTTCGCAATTTTTGCTTAGATCCTATCTCGAACACGAATTTTAATTTTTTGCCTCCTGGTATAAATCACCCTGTATAGTCAGGGGTAATATAATAAGTAGTATGGTATCGATTATTGTTTGATGAATATTATGAGTTATAATCCCAAACCTGAAATTTATGCATTTCATGCACTGTAATTATAACGTAATTATATTATTAAAAAATATAGATTATTAGGCATACTACGAATTATACTTGGGGAAAAGAATATAATGATTTAAAATACATAGAAGAGGGAGCGTAATACTATTTTATTACCTAAGTATCAATGCTAATAATCAATGTTTGTCCGAAATACACTTTTTGTAGCTTTTTATGCTTAAAACGCACGACCTAAGCTAGCAAAATCCAATGACATTTTCAAATTAGTTCATTTGACACGTGAAACAAAATCAAGTTAGCTCGTACCAAATCGAAAATCGCGAGTAGCTATATTTTCAGTATGGTAGAAGGTCCTATTGGCCAATGTCTGAAATTGAAGAGATGATGATTGGCTCAAAATTAAAATTGTTAAATAACGTATTAAATAACGAACGTTTCGAGGGACAATCTGCCCTCGTTATCAACGATTAACAATTAAAAATAAACAAGAAAACTTAGCTTTTTCATGGAGATTGAAAACCACCAACCTCCAATGAATTGCTTGACATTGACGTTTGTTGATTGTCTAAACCTACTTGATCTGATCTTTAAGAATTGATAGCCAACTAGTGTCTAAAAATATTGAGAAAGACGACACGCATTTTTCTTCGTTAAGTAACATATATGCCGTCTCCTTAATTTTTCGTTTAGTTGACATCGATTCATTAGACAAGATCTTTGTGTTATGCCAATGTACTTTATGATTGTTATCCCAAACATGTTCTGCCAGGTTAGACTTATTGAATTGATAGGTTTTCATCATATTTTTGTTCTTCAACTCTAACTGCTAAAGGTCTGGATGTGTCACCAATATAGTATTTCCCGCATTCACAGGGAATACTATATATACAATTCTTTGAATGTTGTTCTTCGTTGAACGGTTTAGTTTTTGTAAGAACTGACGGCAAGGTATTCATCGTTTTGAATACCGTCCTAACATTGAATCTATTCCTAATTCGTCTAATTTTGTCAGATATGCCTGGAATATAAGGTATAGTTAGAGTATTATATGTTTGAGTGTCATTTCTTTGTACTCGTGTGGCATTGTTTCGTGTATTGAAAATGTTCCGAACAAGAGTCTCTGGATAGCCATTATCTTGTAAAACATTAACAATAAATTCTTTCTCTTTTTTGAAAATTTCATCATTAGAGCAAACAACTTTGGCTCTGTCATAAAGACGTTTTACAACACCTGTCTTTATGTTTCTGTGATAGTTGGAGTTAAAATGTAAGTACCTATTAGTGTTGGTTTTTTTACGGTATACTGATGTTTCAAAAGTATTTATTGTGCGTGTGATTAGTGTATCAAGAAAAGGTAACTGATTGTTTCGCTCTGTTTCTAATGTGAATTTGATGAAGGCTTCTTTACTGTTAATATGTTCAAGAAATTTGTCCACCTCAACCATATCATGAGGCCAAATTGCAAAAACATCATCGACATATCTCCACCAAACTACTGGTTTGTTAGTGTATGTGTAGACATGTTGTTGTTCAAAGTCTTCCATAAAAATGTTACTAACAATAGGAGATAGAGGAGAACCCATTGCCATCCCGAAATCTTGTTGGTAAAATTCATTGTTTAGTTGAAAGTATGTCGTTTTAATGCATAGTGTTAAAAGTTCCATAATGCTATCAATGTTTAATGTTGTTGGTGTATGTAATGTGTTATCGTTTTGTAACCTATGTTTTAATGATGTTGAGTGTTTTGTTTACTGGAACATTAGTGAAGAGACTAACTACATCAAAACTAACCATTAAGTGTTGTGTGTTAATGTTTGCTTCTTTAAGTTTTTCAAGGAAATGTGGCGTGTTCTTTATATATGTGTCTGTGTTTCCTGATATAGGAGTCAGTATTTTAAGTAAATATTTTGATAAACTGTGACAAGGAGAACCTATAGAACTAACTATTGGCCTAAGTGGTACATTTGGTTTGTGTATCTTTGGTAATCCATAAAAATGTGGTGGTTTACTGTAATGTGGTGTTAGTGTACGTCTTACAAAATCTGTAAATTGTTCTCTGTGTTTGTAAAGTGTTTTGTATACTTTTGTTTCTATTGTATGTGTTGGATCTTTATTTAGTTTAGTGTATTGTCCCTCACCAATTAGTGTTAATAGTTTTTCGTTGTATGTGGTTGTATCAAGTACTACTGTGCCATCGCCTTTGTCTGCAGGTAGAATTTTAATTGTGCTTCGGTTTTTAGTGTGTGTAGTGACTGTTTTTCTTGTTTGGATATATTTTGTCTGATTGTGTAAGGTCTTTCAAGTATGATTTTGTTTCTAATTCTGTATTCATGTCGAATGTCTTCTGGAAGTTTTTGACAAGTCTCTTCTATGGCTGTAACTAAATCAAGTTTATTAATTCGTTTTGGCGCCACTGCGTAATTGATTCCTTTGCCAAGAACTAATTTGTCAGTGGCGTTTAGTTCTTTAGAAGACAGATTAACTACTGTTTTATTTAAAAAAGTGTCACTGTTCTTTAGTGTATTCAGTTCAGTTGTGTGTTTTTCTTGTATGAGGTGTTGGAACTTTTTTAAATGTGTACGTTTCTGCTCTGTGTGTGTTTTGATGTAGGTATAATTAATAGAGTTGTACATACGGTTGAAATCGTCTTCCCGTACATCCCTTTGCATCACCTGTTCCAGTTTGTTGATGTCAGAAAATAATATCACTTTGTTATGTCTGTGAAATTGTATTCTATCTCTGACTAAAGCTTCACTCGCTATTTTCATCATATTACTAGAACGAGCACTTACATAAGGTGCTTTGAGTCTAAACCCTTTTGGAATAATACAGCTATTTCTACAACGACATAGGAAAGTTATACTATTTTCAGAGTGTGCCAGTTTCTATCCATCAAATTCACATTAGAAACAGAGCAAAAAAATCAGTTACCTTTTCTTGATACACTAATCACACGCACAATAAATACTTTTGAAACATCAGTATACCGTAAAAAACCAACACTAATAGGTACTTACATTTTAACTCCAACCATCGCAAAAACATAAAGACAGGTGTTGTAAAAAGTCTTTATGACAGAGCCAAAGTTGTTTGCTCTAATGATGAAATTTTCAAAAAAGAGAAAGAATTTATTGTTAATGTTTTACAAGATAATGGCTATCCAGAGACTCTTGTTCGGAACATTTTCAATACACGAAACAATGCCACACGCGTACAAAGAAATGACACTCAAACATATACTACTCTAACTATACCTTATATTCCAGGCATATCTGACAAAATTAGACGAATTGGGAATAGATTCAATGTTAGGACGGTATTCAAAACGTTGAATACCTTGCGGTCAGTTCTTACAAAAACTAAACCGTTCAACGAAGAACAACATTCAAAGAATTGTATATATAGTATCCCCTGTGAATGCGGGAAATACTATATCGGTGGAACATCCAGACCTTTAGCAGTTAGAGTTAAAGAACATAAAAATATGATGAAAACCTATCAATTCAAAAGTCTAAGCTGGCAGAACGTGCTTGGGATAATAATCATAAGGTACACTGAAGAATCAATGTCAACTAAACGTAAAATTAAGGAGACGGAATATATTTTACTTAACGAAGAAAAATACGTGTCGTCTTTCTCAATATTTTTAGACACTAGTTGGCTATCCATTCTTAAAGATCAGATCAAGTAGGTTTAGACAATCAACAAACGTCAATGTCAAGCAATTCATTGGAGGTTGGTGGTTTTCAATCTCCATGAAAAAGCTAAGTTTTCTTGTTCATTTTTAATTGTTAATCGTTGATAACGAGGGCAGATTGTCCCTCGAAACGTTCGTTATTTAAGACGTTATTTAACAATTTTAATTTGCAGAGTGGCGAAATACCCAAAAAAGAATATGAATTAATCATTGATCACAATGCTAATAATCTATTATTTCCATTCAGAGTCGATATTAGCTTTAAGAATGAATTCTAAATAAATAAATTTCATCGTATTTTTTCAGTTTATGGAATGAATTTCATTGATCCTTGCAGCCTGGCTTCCGAAATGGCATCTTGTGTGTTTAGAGAAGGAGCAGTGGTATATTATATAGTATATTGATGTCGACATGTCTAATTTATGATTTATTTTCAGACCACTGCTTACAGCACATTGGCAGCATTACTATTGAATTTATAATCTACGAGTAAAACATCGTTAAACCAAGTCTAGAACTTTAGTATAAGAATTTCTATATGCATTGTTCTCAAATATATAAAATATATAAATAACTTTATAGACCAATAAATGTATAATAAGATGATTTCGGAAGCTTTCACGGCCATTGTCATTAAGTAAAAAACGACTTCCGGGATTGGACCGAAGAACTTCTTCGACCTCAATAATGACACGGTCCAATCCCGGAAGTAGTTTTTTTACTTAAATATATAATAACCGTAAATATCTGTAGTTTAGTTATTTCTAGCTAACTTCTTCTTGATTACCTTTCAATGCTGGAAAATCCACTTTTTACTTCCTTTTACGATAAAGGAAGTATTGGATTCACCCCAAAAATTCAAAAGTGAGTTTCAACAGAGGTTCACGTTTTAGAATCCCCTGAACTCAAAAGGCATGTTTTTGTAAATTGGTTTGTCTGTCTGTCCGTGTGTCTGTATGTCTGTGTGTGAATAGAATATCTCAAAAACGAAAAGAGGTATGGCTTCGAAACTTCATGAATAAGTTTTGTGTACTATCTAGATGCGACAGCAAGCTTTTGCAAAAATCGCATAACCGGAAGTATGGTGTTTACTTTTGTGATTTTTCAGTTTTTTTTTGGTTTTTTTCAAAAACGGCTTTAACAATTTTTTTCAAACTTTACATTTTTAATATGCATTGATGTGAAATAGGTGATTATCCAGTTGAATATCTCTAAAATGGGTTCTTTTTGTTTTTTTTTTATTAACTCCCATTTTAAATAGAACACCCGGTATATTATTACATTTTTGAATTCAGCTTAAAATTTTAGAGAAAATTTGTCTCTATTTTGTGCGGTTTCTGTAGAATTTGTAACTTTTGAAAATTTTTGACAAATGCTTAAAAACTAAAAATCAAATTTTTAACTAATTATATAAGATCACTGTAAAGTTTTGTGCATGTATCACACCAGATTTTTATTGTGTATTTTACGGTGAAATTTATTTCTGGATATGTCTATTGAATTTTATTATTTTTATATCAACTTTGTCATTTGCCATGTTTTATTTTAACGTGATTCTTTAAATTCAAAATATATAATACTATCATAACATATATGCAGCGTGTTTAACGATTGAGTTTAACATATCAATAATAACACAAAAACTTTGGAATTGCGTTTTCATAATTGCTTACCCTGCAACTTATTTTGACCATAATTTGAAGTCAGTTGAAATTAATTCTTCTTCAGAATTTAGCAGTAACTTTCTTGGTTTCGTGTAAAGTACTATAAGTATTAAAGATATTGCAGAAGTTTACTAAGAAAAGCTGCTGAAAATCTTCCTAAGTACTTGTATGCAAAATTGGAAAAAGATTGGTTAGGTTTCCAACAACACAGTAGGCATATGAAACTAGTAAGCTACGCATTTCAAATTTACTCTACTGCAGCATTTTAAATTAAGCGATCTTTTTCAAACTTTGCATCCAAGTTGCTAAGAACATTTCCAACTTTTCTTAGTAGACTTTTGCAATACCTTTAATAATTATAATACTTTACACGAAACCGAAAAAGTTATTGCTAATTCTCATTGAGCATTTGATTTCAACTGAATTGAAATTGTGACAAACTAACTTTCAGGATAAGCAGGAACGATCTCCCAATTACGAAAATACAATTTTAAAATGTGTGGGTCATCAACCGTATGTAGCTCAATCGGGGAACACGCTGTATATATCAAGCGAATTTGTTTACGGGATTGGCCGTCTCTGGCATCGCAGTCTCCATAATTTTCGGTCCCTCTAATCACGTAAGTTGTTGCTGGCTATTGCATCTTCAATCTCGTTTTTCCAAGCTCTTTTTGGTCGACCTTTCTTCCGGTGGTAACCACATCCCTACTTTATTTGGCCATCGTTTGCACATGGCCGTACCGTCTCAAACGCTTAACTTCGATGGTCTTTATTATATCAATATAAATCGCCACTCTTTCTCTAATTTCAGTATTTCGCACTCTGTCCAATCTAGTCAATCCACAGCACCGTCGCAAGTAATCAATTTCCATAGATTTAAATTTATTTGTATTTCATTTACTAATCTCCCATAAGTGCTTATATTCTCCGCAGAATAGTATAGTTTATTCAATTTAGTTTTATATTCAAACGTGTTCTCTATAGAGTGTAGAGTTTTCTTTTTAACTTTGCAAGTTGTATTTTGGGAACTTGTGTGTATGAGTCCATTGGTTTTTACCAACTTCTTTGAACTGAGTCACATTATGATATGGAAGATACAACTTTGATCGGACTAAGTAGTGATCAGAATCACATTCCAATCTCTCTTAATTCTTACATCTTCCACTTGTATTCTTGATCGTTGTTTAGATATGGCATAATATATAATAGATGTAGATTGCGTCTAGGTATATGTATTTGCTTATGATGGTAATAGCCGTTTAATATCTTAAGTGAGTATTCTTGACATACTTCTATAAGTTTTTCACCATCATTATTAACTTTGTCCTCTTCATATCTTCCTACTACATCATCATTGATCTTATTTCATGTCCGTTGAAATCTCTCAGCATCATAATCTCTTTTCTACTGCCCACATTTTCAAGCAATTCCTTCAAAGTGTCATAAAATGTGTTCTTTATATTTTCATTTCCTCCGTCCGACAAATCGTAAACACCAAAGGTTACTAAATTATATCCTTTTATTGCCAATGCAATCTTTCGTTTATTTGTTCCCAAATGTTAATATGTTTATTCAATTTTTTTCTAATAAGAATTGATATTCCCACCTTTACTTTTTGCCGCTATACAAATATATAAACCCTTTGATCTTCGCTGTCTTGTCCTTTCTTTTTCGTTTCCGTCAAAATTATAATACCTGATTTGGACCTTTCTAATTTATTTAATACCTCATTCTGTTTCGTTCTTAAGCGATGTACGTTCCATGTGCTCAAAATGAATCTCCGTTTTCGTTTGCTAAGTCGTCTTCGATTTAGACCGTCCGGCTTTTTTCTACTAGGATTTTTAGCGTTAATTAATTTACAAGATAGGGATGCTGGCCCTATGCCTCAACCCCAATCTGGAGGACCAAGATTTTCTTTCGGGGTGTTCTCTCTTAGTCGAGGTGCTCCAGTTCTAAGGCCTTCCCATTCAAGAGTAGGATTTGCTGTATGTTTGATAGAGGTTCATATGGAAAAGTTACCTAGGATTTTTTAGAGAATAGCTGTCGACATCGATATACTTCCTTAGGTCTTCATGCCAGCCATTTAATTAGGGTATAGGTAAAGTGTGAAGTGGAGAGGATTAAAGTTGGGACATAATTTTTCCCAATAAAGTAAGAGGTCGGAGGAAACTAGAGCTCGCAAGAGCAAGATCGTCAGTTCTTGTAAGGAGTATTTTACTATCTCAATCTTTCTTTTTCTATCACCTTTAGTCTTTCTGCTTCTTTGACTGTAAGCCATTCATCTACGCTGAGTGGTGCACCTACTTCTTTTGCCCTTTTTCCGTCTCCCTTCTACACCACCCAGCCTAGACGAATTCTTCAGTTATCTTCACTGATTATTTAGATCAGTTCCTATATTAAAATGAATAAATAGTTGTTCTACAATTGTACGACTGGGTGACATTAAATCACTTAGTTAAACACGTTAAGAGAACAGAAGAAGTTACAGGTAGCATTCTGTAGCAGTAACATTTGTAAGATTGCCGTTGTATGGCGCTGAACTAAATAAACCAGATCGGGGACGAAGTTGGTTCTATCGTTGACAATGAAGGTTTAAGAAAACAATTACTAGATCATTTACTTAAGTAAAGTATGATCAAAAATTATTTTCATCTAGAATGGCTATGGAATTTATGAACGCAACTACATTTATACTAAAATACCAAACTTGGCATTTGATTTTGAAGTGACTTATAGTTGAATTCATAAATTAGGAACTATTCCCTGACCATACTAAATGGATCCTTGTATCTATTGTATTATTTTCTTTTGGGAACAATAAGATCAACATGACACACACACACAGCTCACACAATGGTGCTGTGCAAGCACAAAAGGCGCGCTCGAACTTTATATTCCAAATCCGGGGCAAGTTGAGCATTGTACCGCCAGATGCACATAAAGCACCAGCCTCGACACCGCAAGGTAAAACGAGGTTATCGATTATACATACATACATACATATTAAAAATGTACATTATAATCACTAAGTTTAGAACATTGATAATTTGATAAGTGTTCTGCTGGTTGAATTTGAATATACTATTGCACTATACGTACATAATTCGGTCGCTGCACACAACATTAGTTTTCCTAAACATTTACAATATATACAATTATGGTATAGAGTCATTTTTTTTAGTGTTACTGCAGGTCTAGAAAGTAACTGACTTTTATTTGGGCAGATTTTGTTGTATTTGTACCATGTAAGTATTTTTGCGCAACAACTTATTGAAAGTATGTACTATTTTGTAATGTAAATAATGTTAACCTGGTAGAATTTCTGAGATGAGAAAAAGTGCAATGTCTACAATCATGCTAAAACCCTACACGAAACCCATAAGGAACTGCAAGGTTGATAGAAAAATAACAATAGCTATTTATCGTATTCAAATAATTATTTATGAAACAAGTGGCAAAATGTGGAGGGGCGAAGTGGCGCATAAAAAACCCTTGTTTCTTGAACGTATTGCATGCATGCAACATTTTTTCAATTCTGTAACAAACACACAATTTTAGACATTCTAGGTTATGTTGACATGCAAATATAGATAGAACTTGAAATTTCTTTTTGCCGTCACCAACGGCAACGTGAAAAAAGTATGTCATTTTAACATTAATAGTGACAAAAGTTGACATTTTAGAATAGGATCGCAATAATAGTTATTGTCATAACAGTTTTGTGCGTGTTGTATACAACATTTTTTTCTACAATAATGCAACAATGATAAAAAATATACATAAATGTTTAATAAATTACTGGCTGAGTGCAATGAAAATTTTATTGCTCTAAATGTATTAAAGTGACACTTTTCGCCCTCAAATCGATGCATGAAACTGTACTTTATTGCACTATTTTAGAAAAATAAATGTTGTTAGATAGAAGGCAGCTCAAATTATTGCTTTCCGCACAATTCTGCAAAACTGTTAAATTACAGCTCTCGTTCATCTCATCAACTAATTGAGATATTCCTGGTTGCTTTCGAATTTGAATCAATCTATAAACGATACAGATTTTAAAATCCCCAAAGCTAATGCAAAGTTAAAAATGTTAAATTATTTTGAATAAAAATACCTACTTCTTCTTTTCTAAAACTTAATTCAAAAAAATAATATAAATTATATATAACAATACTGGTTCTTTTAACAAGACTTGTAACAGTTTATAAAGCACTCAAGAGTGGGAATTTTCAAATCAGTGGAATGTTATTTTTAATAGTCTACTCAACGTGGCGCTACCAAGCAACTCATCTGTTGGAAAGGAGATACCGATAATAATTCTACTGGAAGACTAAGATATCAACTCTTAGATGGCGCTAAATAACCTTCGCTTCTGAACTTTTGCAAATCAATAACAGACTGTCTCGGTTGTATTGAACCGTAGCCAGCTGCACTTATTAATTTAAACCGTCATTACTAAAAGTGCTGCATTGTCAGTTTGAACTCCAGCAAAAATAATTAAAAATTACATTGTCCTAAATTATTTGAAGCATTTTACCTGTACAAATAGAGCACTGTTGAAAAATATATCTACATTTAAAAAGAAAAAAGAGATATAAAACATTTTAAAACCGCAATCCCTAATCCTGCAGACATATCAAATAGCAATAAAATTGTATAAAAGTCCTGATTGATTGATATAGCCGATTTACAAAATATTATAAAATTTATTTTGTATTTTAAAGTGTTTCTAAACAGTCAGTCAGTTTTGAAAAACCATCCCTTAAATATTCATAGAAATAGCATTTACATTACACAATGAGCTGAAATGATGGCTAGTAAATACTCCACATTTGAAACTATTATTTTCCGCCAAATTAACGTGTGTAGCTTCCATTACAAATTGGTAAACATCTTGTTGAGAGTATTATTAAGTGTAATTTAGATTCATCATCAAATAGTCGATGGCGATGATTTTGCAAAACTCAGCGCGCAAAGTGAGAAATAATGAAATAGGCGAACACCGTCTTCGATCAATTCTTCGTATTTAATTGCGTTATATAATGACAAGAAAATTACTTAGAAGTCATTCAGTCTCGATGGTTGGAGGTCCAGTAAGGCATTACGCTTTTGCACCATTAAATAACATGATTTTACGTCAAGGGCAAACGTTTTACCGCATCATTGTTCCGCAACCATATAACAATTCTAGAAATTGCAAATGTGTAATAGAATTATTAGCCATGTTATTACTTATCGCGCCCTCGTTCATATACTTACTTACTTACTTACTTTATCTTCACCCCTTTTTATCTTACGGTGTTGGGGTATTGAGCCATTTCCTAAACTTTTTCTGTCTTGTGCCAGGTCTTTGAGGTTTCCTATTTGGTTTATATTTCGTTTTGCTGCGGCTGTCTTAATGTTTTCCTCCCATTTTATTCTAGGCCTTCCTTTTCCTCGTCTTCCTTCACATTTCATGTTGTATATCTTTTTTGGGTTCCGTTCATTGTTCATTCGAGTTAGGTGACCGTACCATTCTAGTAGTTTCTTTTCGACCAGGTCGGTTAATGCTTCGATTTCGAGTACTTCTCTAATATTTTTATTTCTTATTCGGTCTCGTTTAGTTTTTCCTAACGATCTTCGTAGGTATTTCATTTCGGAAGCTGTGATTTTTGATCTGTGTTTATCTAGAATGGTCCAGGATTCCGCTGCGTATATTAAAGTTGGGACGAAGATTGTTTTATATAGATGCGTTTTTGCCTTTATGCTTAGTTCTATTTTTGCTGTGAGGGTGTTGTTTATCTGATAGTATATTTTATTAGCTTTGCTTATTCTGTTTTTTATTTCCTCATCTATTCTTCCGTCCATGCTCATTGTTGTCCCTAAGTATTCATACTTGCATACTTGTTCTAATTCTTTTTCATCTAGTTGTATTCTTATTCTTTCTTCTTCTCTATTTTTTGATATACAGAAAGTTTTGCTTTTATCCAAGTTTAGTGTCATGCCGTTTTCTTCTAAGGTTTGTTTCCATATATTTATATTTGATGAAAGTTGGTTTACACTTGTAGCCATTATTATTATGTCGTCGGCATATATTAGGTCTTCTGTTCTTATTGGTGATAGGTTATGGTATCCTAGTGTTGCTTTTCTCAGATCTCTCTTGCATTTTTTATGTATTTTGTCCATATATATGATGAATAAGAGGGGACTCAAACTGTCTCCCTGCTTTATACCCTTTTCTAGCCTGAATTCTTCTGATGTTTGTCCATTTAACCTGACTTTTGCTTTTCTATTCTTGTATAGACTTTTGATTGCTTGTATTAGTTTAGGGGTTACTTCTAATTTTTCTAGCGTTGCCCAAATTTGGGGTCTGGGTACTTGGTCGAAGGCCGCTTTCAGATCTAGGAAAGCCAGATATAGGTTTCTATTCTTCTCCATCATCTTCTCTATTGTTGCTCTTACACTAAATATGTGGTCTTGAGTTTGCCTGCCCGGTCTAAAGGCTCCTTGTTCTTCCTCTAGCCGATGTTCAATTTGGTTTCTTAGTCGTTTTTCCAGTATTCTTTAGTAGATTTTTAGGGCTACTGAGGATAGGCATATGGTTCTATAGTTTCCAACGTCAGTGGTGTCTCCTTTCTTAAATATTGGGACAATTATGTTCTGTTCCCACTCTTCCGGTATTGTTTCCGTTTCCCACGCTTGTATATATATGTTCTTTAGCCAGTTTATAATTATCTGACCCCCTTTCTTGAGCAATTCTGGCGCTAAGTCATCTGGCCCTGCTGCTTTTCCATTCTTGGTTTTATTTAATGCCTGTGATACTTCGTCAAGCGATATCTCCTCATTTATTTCTATTCTTTCTAATTGTTCTTGATTTCTTCTGTTCTCGTTTTCTGGATCTCTATCTTCTTTGAAGGTTTTGTGTAGTATTTCTTCCAGGTGCTTAATATATCCTCTGTTTTGGTTTGTAATTTTCCTTTTTCGTTTCTAATATTTCTATTTTTTTGTTGTTGGTTCCCTTTAAGTTTTTTGACTATATTCCAAAACTGATTCTGGTTTTCGATGTAATTTTCTTCAATTTTTCTGCCAAATTCTTCCCAAGTTTCTTGTTTAGCTTGCTTCACTGCTTCCTTAGCTTCGTTCCTTTTCTAATTGTATATTCTTTTACCATCTTCGTTTCTTGTTGTTATGAATTTTTTCCATGCCTCTTTTTTTTGCTTTTACTATATGTTTAACCCCCCTCGTTCCACCATCTGGTTCTCTTCTTGTCCGGTCTGTATGTTATTTTTTTTTTGGTGTTACAGACTTCTTTTGCCGTATTTAATATTGTTTCCTTAAAGATCTCCCATTTTCTATTAATGTTTGTTAATTCTCTATCCTGTTCTATCTCTATTCTGTTTAATCTTTTTTCTAGTTTCGTTTCGTATTCTTGTCGTTTTATGGTGTTTTCTAGGGTCTCCAATTTTATTCTTGTATATGACTTATTTGGGGTTTTATTTGGCATACTGATATTTGTGTCCGTTACTACGAGTCTGTGTTTGGTATTCAGTTCTGCTCCTCTTATTACTTTTACGTTTCTTACTGCGTATCTTAGATTTCTTGTATATGTAACGAAGTCAATCCTAATTCTTCGTTTTCGTATGTTATTTTATGTATTGTTTTATGGGTAAACCAGGTGTTGCCTATTGGTAGTTGATTTGTGATGCAAAAATCGAGCATTCATTCGCCATTTTCGTTTATGTCTACTTCTAGGCCGTATTTCCCCATCATTTCCCTCCATTTTCTTCTTGGTTTCCTATATGCGCATTCCGGTCACCTAATACTATTACTATTGTTGCTGTCTTGCATTTTCTCTAGCGTGCGTTGCAATTCTTCGCAAAATGTTTCTTTGTCGTTGACTGTGACGTTTTCGGTGGGTGCGTATATTTGTATTACTCCTACTTTTTCTTGTAGTTCTAGGCTTATTGTTATTATTCTCTGATTGACTGCTTGCCATTTCGTTATTTTGTGTTCTAAATTTTCACAGACTATTAATCCGACTCCTGCAGTTGTTCTGTTACCTATCTGTGATCCAGAAAATCTTAGTGTGTATCCTTTATCTAGTTGTTTTATGCCGCTGCCCTTCTTCTTTATCTCGGATATACCTAGAAGATGTATTTTGTATCTTTTTATCTCTTCTATAATTTCGCTTTCTTTTCCTGTCAACGAAGTAATGTTCCAAGTACCGAATCTTATCCTATTTCTCGCTGGTTGTCTTATGTTTTTCCGTCCGTTTTTCCGAGGCTTTTATTATTTGTACTATTCATGTTATTTATGAGAGAAAATCCTTTGCATCTGTAATTCTCCAGCCAGATTAGGATTCGTTCATATACATATAAGTATACAATTAAGAACTCAAGTTAAAAATATTTAATATGAATGAGTTGTTCAGAACTAAAACCAATCAAATAGATAAAAAATCATTTACTTGTAAACATAGATTTAGACTATATTTTTCACACATTTATATCGTATGAGCAAGAAAAAGTTCAGCGAGGGTGCCTTTGGAATTTTGAAGTCATGTTAGTATAACCCCAGAAAATACACTGACCAGCAAAATTAACGCATATATATTTTTTATGATATTTTATTGAAAAATGCCCATTTAACACTAATACATGTCTGTAAGACCAAAGAAAGGAGCTTGGCGAACAAAACTCTCTAACTAATTCCCCAGTAGCCTCCACATTCTACAGTGTGTTTCAGTTTCTGAAAATTTTAATAAATATGAATTATCACATCGAGAACAAAGGAAACCCGTGTAATTAATGTTGCTTGCCTCCATATCTTGTATGTCCTCCTCGAGCTTGGATCACGGCTTGAAGACATCGCTGCATACTGCCAATAAGATTCCTGATGAAATCTTGCTGCAGATTCTCCCACTCTTCTTGCAGGAACTAACGTAGCTCATTTAACGAAGCAAGCCGTGGTCTTCGAGCATGCAATCGCCTCTTGAGCTTATCTCATAGATGCTTTATGGGATTTAAGTCGGGGTTACAGGCTGGCCAATCTAATGTGTTAATTCCAACAGCATTTAAGTAGTCCCTAGTAATCTGAGCAACATGTGCGCGAGCATTATCCCGCATTAATAAGAAATCGTCGCCGATACCAAATGCAAACGGTGCTACATGGTCTTGCAGAATATCTTCGATATACGAATGTGCTGTAACACTTGGTCTATCAAACACAACAAAGTCTGTAGAACCACTCAAAGAAATGTCCCCAAAATCATTATTGAGCCACCCCCAAATCTGTCCCTCTCAGTAATCGCACATTCAGCGTAACGTTCGCCAGTTCTTTTCCACACTCTCTGACGACTATCAGCACCCTTCAAAGAAAACCGTGATTCATCTGTGAACCAAACTTTTTCCCAATCCTCTATTCTCCAGTTTACATACTGACGAGTGAAAGCTAATCGAGTCGTCCGATGCCGTCTGGACAGAATGGGACACATTGCAGGGCGTCTAGCATGAAGGTTTGCTTCTGCTAACATTCTCCTCACTGTTCTCTCACTTATTCTTATCCCTCTTGTGGTCTCAATGTTGTTTTGGAGTTCTGGAGCTGTAAGAGTGCGATTCAGTAAAGAACTTAATAGCAAGAAACGGTCATCTACAGCCGATGGCGCGCGCTTGAGACCTTGCCCTCGTCTTCTACCGACATTTCCAGTCTCTCTAAGTCGTCTTTGAAGTCGAGAAATTGTAGACTGATTAACTCCTAACTGTAATGCAACATAATTTTGCTTTCTTCCTCCTTCCAACAACACTGTCGCTCTAATTGCATTATCGCTACTTAGCACTGGCATAATTCAAAGCAACCGATAAGAAGGAAACACAAAAACAAAAGCACACTTAAAATAGCGAAGGAACTTAAAACTGAGCCTTTCCGATAAACAAAAGCAATGCAAATTAACTCACAGAAAAACGTGATTTTTGAAAGTATTCTTTAACAGTATACAAAACAGTATGAGAATTGTTTTCAAATGACAAAAACAATTTTGTCAGCTAACTACTTGATCATTAAATGTATTTGTTCGCCATTTGTAGATACAAAAGTTGTAGCATTACATTTTATTGACAAAAAACTGCATTAAAAAAATATGCTTTAATTTTGCCGGTCAGTATATAAAGCTGTCACTTGACATTTGTTACAAAGTGGGGTTATGACCTTCTTCTTCTTCAGCAGGTTCTGGAAATATTTCCGTTGCGCTTATTACGGGAAGATTTGATCACGGTTATGATCACGTTGCGATATTAGCCACTGTTTATAGGTATAATTTTCTGGTGTTATAATACACATAACTTGAAAATTCCAAAGGTTCTTTTTCTTCATACTATATTATACTCACATGTAATGTTTAATATACAAATATTTTCCAAAAATACATAATTTATCAGTGTTTTATGACTGAATTTCACACTCAAAACTTATCAAAATATATCATCAGAATAACTACAATTCTTCTGCTTCTTCTTCTTCTTCTTACAGCTCTCGACAATTTCTTTAAAGTACAACCGTACTACCCTCTTGCATTAGGCAACCAAAAAATTCTTCTTCGACCACCGCTTCTTGTTCCTCTAATCTTGCCTTGCATTATTAACCTCAGTAACAAATATTTTTTCCCCTCATAATATGGCTGAGATATTCTAATTTGTCTACGTAATAGTTTTTTTATTTCACATTCCTTTCCCATTTTCAGTAGTACTTCTTTATTAGTCCCTTTTTCTGCCCATGCTATTTTCCACATTCTCCTCCACAACATATCGAAGGTATCGATGTTTGTAATGTTTACCTATTTCAAGGTCCATGCCTACAACCCATATAACAAGGTGGAGAAAAAAGAATATCGTAACATACGCATTCTAAGATTTAAGTAGATATCTCAGCAGCATAGAAACCTTTTCAGTTTAATAAAAGCTTTTTCGCTATTTTTTGTTTTCTTCGTTACTTTTGGTAATTCATGCCCCTAGATATTTGTATGATGTGACGTTCCAATTTGCACGTTAGAAATTGTTAAATTTGCATGAATGTTTTGTGGTTTTGATACCACCATTAATTTGATCTTTTTAAGGGTTCGACTGAGATCATAATTACTGTATTTATGTTTTCGAGTAGGTACTGTAAATGGTTTAAATAATCTGCCACTAGAAGTGTACCGCCAACAGCGTATATTATTGATGGTTTCTCCGTTTATAGTTATTCTAGAGTTTTTCTCTAATAATGCTTCCTGACAAATAGTTTCGCTACACATGTTGAATAAAAGTGTAAAAAGAACACAACCTTGGCGAGCGCCTTGATAAATATTCATTTCGTCATTTTGGACCTTAACTTTTATTACTTGGTGCTAGTATAGATTGGTTAGTATATCACCATCGATGTTTTTACTTTTAAGAATTTTGTACAGCTTTTCATGACGAACTTTATCAAAATCCTTCTCAAAGTCAATGATAATTACATACAAATCTTGGTTTACATCTAAACACCTTTGCATTAGTCCTCTTACACCAAACCGAGCCGCTCTTGTCCCTCTTTCATTTCTAAATCCTAGTTGCGTGGGACTTCTATCTTCTCCAAGTTTTTTTAATATTCCTTTGTTAATGATTTTAAGAAATACTCATTATTGCTATATTCCTATATGCAGAAAGCTCTGTTGAGCCACTTTTTCGGAATAACACATGTTCTACAAATTGCATTAAAAAGGTTTACCATTATGTCAATCGCATCATTATCTATAAGTCTTATCAATTCAACTGGAACTTCGTCTGGTCCTACAGTCTTCCCCTGTTTACTTCCCTAGTCTAAAAGACGAAGGAAGTATTGTGGTCGTGAAAAAATCACCTCTCGAAATTTCTTCAGATCTTCACGTTTCAGGGTCCTTAGATGACGAAAAGCAGGTTTTCTCAGTTCCGTCTGTCTGTCTGTGTGCCTGTTGTTGATATAACTCAAAATTAATTGTTGGGGAGGACGATATTTTGCATGAAGATTATATATCTTCCTGGCATAACACTTTCTGTAAGTTATATACAGGGTGAGCACCTGAAAGAAATAATTTTTTTTAAATTTTTGCTGTAACTCAAGAGCCATTACGTAAATGAAAGTAATATTTTTCATAGCTCAGGATTTTACCCTTGGCAAAAAAGGATATTTTGGACCCAACATATGCAGAGTGAGCACCTTAAAAATAATATTTTGTTTATTTTTGCTTTAAATAAGAAATAAATAAAAGTAATAATTTGCACATAGCTCAGGCTTTGTTCTTGACAAAAGTGGGACCCAACAGATGCAGGGTACATGTAAACATAAAGGGGCAACAAATAAGTGCTTTATGTTTAATGCAGCCGCGTCGCACGGTAGCGAAAGTTGAAGGGTAAGGTGTGAATGTAGCCTACCTCTTAAGACATTTGTAGCCTATGTCAGTTCATTTTTTTTTCTAAGTAAAATATTATATACTGTCTAGGAGTCCGTCCCGTTGTAACAGGCTAAAACGATAATTACGACAACGAGCCAGTTTGTAACGGTATAAAACGGTATTTACTATAATGCTAAACGACTAGCGCGTAAAGCTAACTCAAAATCGGGAATGTATTACATAGGACCGCTACCCCAGCCCGTTACAAAAGAGTTTCTGAATAACTTCAGTGGAGCGAGAGGGGTTCAACACGAGAACACAAAGAGCAACGGCCTAATAAACGAAAAGCAGATCTCAATTGCTAGAGCGCCACCACAATTCATACCAGGGAAAAATGCATGAGTGAACCCACCGACGAAAAGTGGAAGCAGAATTTATTCACCTTTCAACTATAACTTGGGCAGTGTCCTGGTCAGCAAGCCAATTACAACCTCATAGGACCTGCCTTTCGAAAACTCACTCGAACAGCTGGCCAAATTCTTTTTCCAACTGAAAAATACATACACAACTTGCGTGCACAATATCAGAAGAAAACCACAGTTAAACAAATATTAAATGTATTAGAAAAAATTTTCGGATGAGTAAAAATTACATAATAATGCGAAATGAGTTAGTAAAGCTTAACTATTTAAATTCCGTAACGTCTTCATCTATTAAATATGCGGTAAACTTGACATAAATACTGAACATTGAATTACTCAACACACTGGTTCAATGAATAGCAATAAAAGGCGGTATTCAACTAAACATGGTACAAATGCCACACATACTTCATCTGCCACTATGTAAAATTGAACAGGATCATATAATCGGACGGTAATGAACTAAACTGACTGACTGAATGTAACAATGGCTGCAACTTCACGCAAATTGTCTGACACTTTGGCAAAACATTGGGTACACTTGAAATTCGCACTCCAAAGCTACTACCATGTTACGATACCATTAAGAAGCTTGGCTTAGCTGTAATCGATGTCCTATACTATTGCACACGGTCGCTTTCCAAACACTGCAGAAGACACCTAAGGGAACTGCACCAAATCAACGGGAAGCCGCTGGCCGACGGGACGGACTCATGGGAAGTATTCTCTAACGAGATGCAATTGAAACCCGCTGCGGAGAATTGGCGGAACGGTAAGAAACGGTAAGGGGGTTGCCGCCCCACGATATGAAAACTCCAAGGCTCAGAACGGTAAATAACAACTTTAAGTTCGTCCGACAACCAACCCTACCACAGGTAGCATAATGAGTCCCTGAAATTTGGAACACAAAACTTGCGTCACAACGACAGGGGTTTGAATAACGGGATTAAAACATACGGAACACACCAAGGAAACAAAACGTTAGCTGGTAATCGCTGAATAAACAAACGTAAGCCTCGCCTACGCCACACCGAAGGACATGTGGCGGAACGGCCACTTTCAAATCATTTGTTGCTCCTTGCAACGCCGGGTCACGTTTAACTAGAAAACGCGTGAAAACCGCCCGAATCAAAAACGAGCGGGGGCAAAATTTTGTACTCGCTCTCTCGAACACACGGCAGCTATCTCTATTCTGGTTCAGAACGTAAGCGCTTTACAACAAATTCACGTCTGAAACGGTTCCATAAGAAACACGTGCGCGGATTTTCTAGCTGCTAACAGGCCCGAAGCCCGATCGATAACACATAATGAGTGCATTTAAAACTGCTGACTGCAAGCAAATAATTCAAAATACCCATATACAAACGGAATAATAATTCGGAATCGAAGAACGAATGCTAAATAGCCGTATGTTCATTCAAACTATGTATTAAAAATATCTTTACACGGTATTAGTAAGTATAGCATTTTAAACTGATTTGTCTGTCAATCAAATTGGACTGTGTAGTATTTTACTGGGCTCTCATGTAAATAAGCAATTTCAGGACTAAAAATGATACCAAAATGTTGATACGTTAAAGTTAACACAGCCGAAATTATCTTTTGCGGTTTCTAATTAACTTAATTTGGTGTTTGCTTTACAAACTTTGACAGGTTTCTTGCTTTCATTTTTAAGAATCTATAACCAAGTTCTATGCAAATCAAGCGAATCGTAAGAATCACATCCATATTTGATAAATAAATTACAGGAGGTTTCTTTAATCTTACATGTAGTTGAAAACAATTCTCTAGATACATTTTTTATGTTATGCCATGCAATCTATGGTAATGTAAGGCATTTGCTGCAATTTAAAAATTTTCAGTCTGATACTTTTTAATAACAAAAAATACTAACGCTTAAATTTTATTATAATATTACAGTTTAAGATTTTGCTTCTTCTCTTCTCCAATCATCTTTTACCGTATTACGGTGTAGAGATATCACTTAATTGTCACTCTAACTACTGTTTATATCACTTGCACTCTGTATTCTTCACTATTACTTATTCTGTTCTTGCTTTTTCTCCTACACAAAATTTCTTCCTATCGTCCGCAAATTCATTGGCTTCTTTCGAGTTTAATCCTCTATCTTTTAGTAGTTCTTCCATTCTTTTATTCTGTTTAAATTTGATTTAAATACCTCCAGTTTTAATTCATAATTTCGCCAGTTTATATTTAATTTAGATATGTTTAATCTTGAATTAAACAGGCAAATTTCAGTTCACATTTACGAAATATTAAAAACCAATCTTGTTTCTTAAGCATCGAGTTTAAAGACCGGAGCAAACTGCAACTTAGCATTTCACGCCGTAAGCGACCTACTAAACACAAGTTCACCGCTCTGGCTTGCAAACACACACGGAAATGCAATCCGCTTACAGTGCTGAATTGCTACTTCGTACCTTTAAACGGGCTCTAGTAATCTACACAATAATTGAACTTTGATATGTTACTTAGTTAAGCATTCTTGTTTTGTATAAATAGAATGTTTATTTTCGTAATAAAATAATCTGCATCTAATGTCTGATTCATTCACTACGTCGCTACCCTGATACCAAGCCATAATATTATTGGGACGTGATGCTGCGTCCCTCAGGGTAGTTTACTGTCGTCCCTTTTAAGTACCATTGACTACATTGGTTTAAAACATAAATGCAGTCTCATTTATGTGCTTAAGGGATAGAACCAGCGCAAAGCAACGGAAACCTGATCAGCCTCCAGTCAATTCTGTTCATATTCCATGTTGCAATTGGTCGTCCCCTTCTCTCTGGTTTGGTTTCCCATATTTTCTTTAGTTTGTTCTCGCTGTTTATTCTGAACAAATGCCCTAGCCATCGTAATTGGTTTGCTTCAAGTTTCTCTTCCAGTGGTTAGACTTTTAGTATTTTCCTGATTTTTGTGTTTCTTATTATTTCTCTTCGTTATTTTCTCACTTTTTCTCACAAATTTCATTTCATTTCTTGTTCATGTTTTCCTTGACTACTCACTGTTGTTCCTAGGGATTTGAAGGCTTCCATTTGTTTCAGTTTCTCATTATTTGTAGTAATGTGCATGTTGCTCGGTTTTCTTACTACCATCATTGTTACTGTTTTCTCTGTATTTATTTCCACATTTCTTTTCATAAATGCGTTTGCAATAAACTTTATGAATATAAGGAAAAATTTCTTAATGAAAGTTGTAAAGAACCCCGTTTTTATAGTTTTTATGCTGTTTTAAATCATCGTGTTTTACAATTAAATCTTGTAAGTAAATTATTTAGGAGGCTTTCAAACTTGACACATTTTTGTTTTTATTAATAAACACACAGTTATGTGCTGCTTAAAAATAACTATAACAATATCTTAAAATAATTTATTATTAGCAGCTAAAAGGGTTATGTCATATTTTGTTCAAAATTTGGTATTTGCTAACAATAGAAAAATGGGAAAGCGGGAAGTGCAACAGAGGTAATGAGTCACCTCTGCCGTACTTCCTGCCTGGTATGAATGGTCCTTAACACCGAAAGGTAAAAGACGCTAAATATATGAACGAATGAATGTAACTTGCAGCGCTGTACGTTTTTGAAAAAAATAAACTGTGATGAAATATACGTGAGCGTTTCTTCTGTCGTATAAGTGCAAAATTAAATGTAAATCGATTTTATTTACTTTCATTTTACTTACATATGCATCTTTGTGCTCTTTTATTCTTTAAGAAAAAATATATTTTGCTGAGAAGAGAATAAGAAGTAGGTGGTGCAAATTTCATATGATTTTTTTACTATTTAGTATCCCTTACTCATGAAATGAACCTGCTCTTATAGTTGGCAACCTTCAATCTACTCTGATCATATTATCGCATAATTGATGATTAATTAAGGAGAACTACTTTATCAATCAGCATTCTAAACCATTTATAAATAGTAATTTATTATACAAGACGATAAAGTTAAATTTTATCCACGAGTGAATCGTTTAACGTCGAGACGAAGTCGAGACGTTAATGATTCAAGAGTGGATAGAAATAACTTTATCGTCGTGTATAATACAATATTTTTTTCTATAGCAAGAACTTTAATAATTTCAAAAGAAAATAATGACAGTCAACCACATTTCAAAATGTCAGTAGCTAGATTGGGTTGCTACGATAATACGAAGCTGTCATATTTAATTTAAACAAAAGTTAGAAAATTAAATTACTTTATCTATCCTTGATGTTAAAGTGCTACTTTATCTACCCTTGCTGTTAAAGTTAAACTTGACCTTTTGTTTTGAGTTGATAAAAGCACACTTTAACATGTGCTATAGAAAAAAATCTTTTATCAGACATTTAGTTCAAGAAGAAATTTTAAGCAAATAATTTAAGCATTTCTACTTCATTGAAAAGCAAGTAAATAAAGGACGCAAAATTTTAGTAATTAACAAAAATACATATATTATTTTGGAAGCGTTTAGTGACGGCTCATTAATTCTAAAATATACACCAGTGGTAGCTCGTCAGCATATAAAGTTTGGCAGATTGTCAGTGAAGAGTAAAATTATCAAACTAAATCTAGCTACGTTATTTCGAGTTGTTTGTTTAAACTGATCTTTCTACACCACTGATTTCAACAATTCTTCTTCTAATATCACCCTTCATAGACGTAATAACACCCATAGACTCTATCGACATTTAATTAGATTGAAAATAAAATGTTCACCTTCAAAATCTCATATATAAAAGAGCACAAATCTATTACACTACAACAAGATGAAACTTTTAATTGTACTTGCACTAACACTGGTGGTGGCCCATGGGGTGAGTTATCCCTGTGTGATTCCGAATTATAGCATAAACATAATTTGATTCCCATTACTTCCAGCTTACTCCTGATCAAGTCGATGCTATGAAAAAGCAAATAATGGAACTAGCAGGCCAATGCCAAGGAGAAACGGGAGCAACAACCGGTAAGTATTAGGTATATATTTTAAATATTCCTAATATTGTCTAATCTATAGCGGACCTTGCCGAACTTATACAAGATAAAACAGCTACAGCGAAAATAACAAAGTGCTTCCTCTTTTGCATGCATAAAAAAATTAAGTTCGTGAGTACTAAATGCAACTGTTAATTTGTTAGTGTTAAAATGTGTTTTATTTCAGCAAGACGATTCTGGTAAGTTGAACTTGCCGGGAATTGAAGCTTGGATTAACGACCTAAACGGCATGGATCCCAATTTTGGTTCGCAAATGAAACAAATTGCTGATACTTGCATCCCTAATAGTAAGTACATAATATGTATGTTTTGCGTGTATGTATATGCATGTAGTGTATAATTAAAACGTTTTATCAGTATAAATAGTATAAATACTACATAGGGCCCGGAAACGATACGAGGGTGGGAGATATTTCTAAAGTTAGAGTTCTAGGGAAATCGGTTATGTAAAAGTTGTAGGTGCGAAGGCATAATACTAATATTTTTGAGTGTACAGGAAGGTTAAAAAAGTCTTGCAAGCCAAACTTACTGTTTTATTAAACGGAATACCATATACCTTAGGTAGCTTGAAGGTTATATGTGTTGAAATACTAGTCACTTCAATATCAAGTTCTATGGGTTTTTGATGTTTTTGATATCTTACTTCATACCCCTAAATTTAACTGTTTTTAGATATGCGAGTTTGAACATACAAATAATTTAAGTAAATTAATTCCTACACCAAATGAAATCACATCTTAAGAAAACAAGATGAATAAACCAAAACACTATACGTAATTACGTTAAATATTCAAATATTTCTCTCGCTGCTTTCTGGGTATTAAAGCTTTCAGAGATCTAAAAATTTTGTATTTTATAAAAGTCCTTTTAACGAGATTCTTGTTTTGATTTTTTTTCCTACCCTGAAATTCTATCGATTTTCTTCAGCTTTTCTCCTCTGTTCGTGTTTGTTATACTTTTGTTTTTTACTGGTTTTCTGTTGTGTTGCTCTGGGAGTTTCAAGTTTTTAAATTCGTATTTGACTGAGTTTGTTGTTATATCTTGAAATAAGGCACCTTAAATTGTTTTTTTATGTTCAAACTCGGATATCGGAAAACAGTTGAATTTAGGGGTATAAAGTAAGATATCACAAAAAAGCTAATTAAATAGGATTTTTCATAATGCAAAATTTTCAGAACGTTCTATTTAAAATAAACATAATTATTAAATTATCAAATGTTGAACACCCTGTACAGCATTAATACCATGAAAATCATAATTTTTTGGTAACATTTTCTTTGATACCTGCCGCCGTTAACCGCCGGAAGTTCAGAATATTTTCGCATAAAATCGTTAATATTTCCAAAATTGTGACATTACAATTATACAAAAGAAGTTATATAGAACTTCATACTAAAATTATTAGCCTTTCAATGCAAAACTTTTAAGCCACGTAAATATAGAGCAAGTTTAATTCGCCACATTTTTTGAGTAATCGTGTATAGTCAAACATATTTTAATAATGCACACCACCTGCATACCTAAAACTTTTGCATAGTGACTTTTATATAGCTCTCATAGTTTTCGAAATATCTTCCACTCTCGCCAACTACATGCGAACACTATTGACGACGTGAAATATTAGGTCAAATTGAAACGTTTTGTATAATTTGTAAAAACCAAATATTATCCATGCAGTTAGAAGAATGAACACACGAACGTCAAAGCTTCGCTGTAATTAATTATTTTTGAGGACAAACTTTGTTTTTTCAAGGAAAGGCGAAATATGTTCGAATTGCCAACCATTATTAAAAAGGAGTTTTTTTTAGTTAATGACAGTGGAGACCCATGTGACACCGCCGGAATCACTTACGACTGTTACACCAAGGAATCGGCTAGGGTAAATGCAACAACATACAGCTGTAAATAAACATACCATATAATTACTTTTTTCAGTTGGGCGTTCAAATGATCGTATAACCAATCGTTGGATAGAAATTGAAATATTAATATAAAGTATTGTTCTTAGTAATAAATGAATTCACTGGCAATTATTGTTTTTTTTTTCATTTGCAATGAATAATTACAAAAATACACATGTGCTATATATTTCCATCACACGTTTTGAAACAATACTACTATAACTTAAAACTACCAAGAATTAGTAATTAATTAAGTAATAATTTTAGTTCGTTCAGATTTTTTCTGAACATCGTAACATCAATCGGCATCCCATTCATT
>CALNHX010008431.1:0-60852 GCA_940337035.1 Agriotes lineatus | reverse complement strand
GGGGAAATGGTCCGAGTAGGTCTTTTGTTCCGCCAAAGTCAACCTTCGGCTCGAACGTTGTTGACAGCGACTATCAGCTGCGGTTGCAATTAGCGACTTTTAAAGGTTACCTGGGGCCGACGTTAGTGTTCCACTACTGGAGCGGAGGCCGCTGATGCCTTACGCAGTCTGGGCAGCGTTCCTGGAGCGACCGCGACGTCAAATCTAGCAGGTGGAAGACGTTCGCTTGTTAGCCGGGGAGCAATATTTTGGCGACCCGCCAGCAATACATTTTTTGAACACGGGCTCGAACTTCGGACCTCAGGTCGACGCTCTTAAGCGCCTAGAACGGATCCTCCAGGTGAGTTTTTTGAGGAGCGGTTACTGGATTCTGCCTGCTCGCAGACGGGATAGTTGTTGCGATTCCTAGAGGTTCCGTCATTAGTAAAATTAGGTTACGCGATGCCTTTCTCTACGGGTGTGTGAATAATTGGAAGAGGTTTGGTCGGATGGGCTACGGAGAGGTCAAATTAATGCAACGCTTGATTAAGCGTTGTATTATATTTAAATATATTTTATGTATAATACAAATTAAATACATTAAAGTCATCTGTAATATGCCAAAAACTGACCAGCAAAAATTCAGAATCTCATGTTTCTCGATCAATCAAAGGATGGGAACGGATATATCTCCCTGAAGATATTGAAATGACAATTTCCGTTTGAAAGTTTTCACCAATCAAGTATTTATATTTTTAAAATATTACCTTAGTGCTTCAATTTTCATTTATTACAATAAAGCAACAGTAACTATAATTTATAACAACAGCAGTTTTTTGAGAAATTTTATGAATATAATTACTTTTAATATTGTTAATATTGCATGCGGATTGTATGTCTACCTGTCTCGAAACCAAGAGAACCGAGAGAACTCGTTAAAGAAATTAAATTCGGTTTTTCCTTTTGATTTTTTCAAAATGTATAGTTTCAAAACTGTCACTTGCAAGGAAAGTTCAGTGTAAAGCTCTTTACAGAGTCTTTTATATAAATTATAGTAGAATTATTGCCTAAAGATAGATTGCATCATTGGATAGCGATCAGAACTATTCTTGTTTATGACCAACCACCTAATTTGAGCCAATGGACATGTTCTACGTTGAGATTTTTTTTAAAAATTGGGTTGTATGCAATTCATCCGATAGCTTTGCTAAAGTAATTATACGATGCAGTATGATAATATCTTTTTTCTAGCTCTTCGGAAGTATCTCCATCCCAGACTGTGATTACGCTATGCCGCATTTCAGAGCTTTTTTAACGCTTTAAATCTATGATTTTGACATCTTGAACATTTCTTGCGCTTTGGTACATAATATCCTTGAATTCATCAAACGAAAATTGCACTACCTATGAAACATATTTTGAAAAAATTTGGCAACTCCAATCCATTGCATTTTCATGACACTTCTGTGCCGTATTGTTTCTTCATGTTAAAACCAAACTCTTTCAGTATTTCTGCAAATTTAATTGGAGAAGTTTTCTTGATAAAACTGCTCACACACTCCCCACGTCGACACGGCGGATTTTTGGGTATTCTTAGGAGTGAAACATACAATATCTTATGTACGTATTTCATGCAAGAAATCGCCTCAGAAACATGCAGTGCCATTTTTAATACACCACACAAATAAGTGTAAAAGAAATCTTAATTTTTGATGTTCAACGTGTATTTGCAACAATAATTTTAATTTTAAATTGAATTAAAAAGTTCCTGTTCAATGTAAAATATGGCAAACTGGTAATATAAGTGATAATACATTGAAGGCCACATTCAATAACATAATTTCACAATTGTTGTTGCACATTTACTATCGTTGTCATTAAAAGTTGCAAGTTTTGTACGTCGTCTTATTTTCAAAAGAAAGCGATTTTTATGGTAAAAGTTAATCTGAAAGATATTTATGATATTCAGGTTTTGTTCATAGTTTTCGGTTGCCTCTCTGACGTTTCGTCATTCTTTCCTCTTCTTCGTTATTCCCATGTAGGTACCCGTTTAAATGTTGGGTGGTGAGATTGTTTGCTTGGTCAGGTCATCTTCGTAGATGATCTGCGTTGATGGCGTTCTTTCAACTTATTCTTCTTCATGTATTTTAAAATGTTACGGTTTAGTATTTTCTATAATCGATCAAAAACTCTTTTCTATTATTGATCAGTTAGTGCGATGCTGTGTCTACGATTTCCTCGATATTTTTCACCTACATCGCAATTCAAACGCATTTATTCGTTCTCTCATATTCAACTAGAAGAAATATCCATTAGACCTACTGGCTATACTACTACGATAGAGGAATCAGAAATTAATGGCTGTTACATTAATCTTACAAGGCATTTGACGAGATACATTTGCCAAGGATATCTTCAAAATACTGGAACAGAAAGACACCTCATCTATTTTAGTAGCAGCACTACATGAAGTAAATACCGATAATCCAACATATGTGAAAGTAAACAGTGAAACAACAAAAGGCATAGCAACACCAAAAGGAGTTAGACAAGGAGACATCCTTAGCCCATTCCTTTCCAATATGGTCATGAATAAAATAGTACAAGACATCAGATCCTACAACAACATGAATACCATTGGCTGTACGGACGACGCAGCCTGCAATGGTAGCGTAACCAGGTAATCTACAAAGACAACTGCTTAAATTTTATTTAACTGCTCAACGATACATCGTGACCACCGCCATAAACAAGACTAAATCCATAACCTTTAGCAGAGAGCCGATAAGATGTAAGCTGCTATAAGAAAATTAGTCAACTGAACAGGCAATCAGTTCAGATATCTGGGCGTATAAATATTTAGCCATTCGAATATGACGAAAAAATTATTTCTCAAGTTAACAAAGCTTCTGCTATTTCTGGATGTTTTCGCGATGCTATCTGGAATAATAAAAGCGTGAACATTTGGCCCAAGAATATATAAGACTTATATAAGACAAGAACTGACTTAGGCAAAATAAAAACTAAGAACATCTTGAGAACCACGAAATTGAAAATATTAAAAAACATCGCAGGTCAATCGCTAAGACCGCGAATTAGAAGTAAAAATATCAGATGCCTATGTGAAGTAGATCATGTTGTTCGATGAGGGAGACATTGGAGAAAATACTGGTATGATCATGATAGAAGAATGGATGATACTAGACTAGCATGCATAACCATGGAAGGAAAGCCTCAAGGTAAACGTCCACCCGGAAGGCCTCTGCAGAAATAGACTATTTTGTGAATGTGAATGTCGTTTCATACATATTGTAATGATATACACAGGGGTATAAAATCAATATCAATATGGGATTAGGGGATTGCGATAGTAAAATATAATCAGGATCAATTTAAATATAAATCGGGAATATGAATAATTATTATGCAATTAGAAAGGAAAATAGAATTTATAACATAAATTGAGTGGAATAAGGCTATTTGAGAAACAGATGGATTCAAATATAAGGTAATATTTAAAAATATAAGGTTTGAAGGGAATGACAAATACTTAATCGAAATAAATTATTATAGTAGTAAGCAGAAATTAAAAAAATAAGTATATAGAGTCTAAAAAATTTGAAAAAAATGTAGCGGTAAATAATTTTGGTGTACTTAAAAGTATAAAGTAAACCCTATTTTAAAAAGTAATGTTTGGATATTAAAAAGGGTTAAGTGTAAAACTAAATTGGCGTGGTAATATGGAAATGAAAATTAACCTAAGAAGAAGAGAAATAAAACTAAGGAAGTTTACAAGTATGTGGTGAAGAACTAATTGAAAAGCAGAACTAATCTGCAAATGAGAAACAAGTGGAGTAAAATACTAAGTGAAGTTCATTGGATAATTACATTTGACATTGTATAATAATTGAATTGGAATACGTCGAGCTGTTGGTGCTATGGGAGAGTTCCAAGGGAGAACCATCAGTAGTGGAAGCACGTTTCAGGAAGTTGGCGGATACGGTGTTGGAGTTAGGTGGCTAAAGCTAGGGTCTCTTTGGTTGCATGCTGTGAAAGAGTTTGTATCCTTAATTCTGGTAAGTTGGACATCTTGTCTGTCATTGAAGCCTTTCCTTGTGATTGGGGAATTAAGAGGTTGGAGTCATAGGTAGAGTGAAGCAGCTTGGTTGATATCCAGGACATTGTTAAGTTCAAGTGAAAGGTGGGCGATATTAAGGGGTAAGGTTAGCACTGAAATAAGAACATAACGGCTAAAAAGGTGTATTTGCTATTAAAGAAATACTTACTGGTTGATATCGTTGTGTGGCAATAAAACGATATGGTATTTATCATTTAAGTTTTAAAGTTGTTTGACATATCATTTGACAGAAGTTATTTCTGACATGTAATAAAAAAATAAAAAATCAGAACATCAGATTTCAGAACAAGCAATCTAGGTAAAAGAAAACCATCTCTGATTTTCAGGAGCTAGCACAATAGTATATTGTGTATCTAGGACGAAAAGCGTAACATTCCCAGACGACTGTGAATATTGTTGGGCGAGGCGAATGCCGAGCCTAACAACACAGGAGTCTGGGAATGTTGCTTTTCGTCCAAGATACACATACAATTTTTCGGGCAATCGATACGAGTAATTAAAAAATTAAGAAAACGTGTCTTTTTAAATCCTCTATATAATTAAGGAGAACGATCCAAACGTGTGTGTTCGTCACGACAATTACAGACGCCATGTTCCTGATTGACTGAATGCGCCTCGAGAGGCGGAGCCCCGAGGGCCCCTTTGGAGAGGGGCGAAGCCCCGCGGGCCCCCTTGGAGAGGGTCGGAGCCCCGAGGGCTTTCTTGGAGAGGGGCGGAACCCCGAGGGCCCCCTTGGGGAGAGTCAGAGCCCCGAGGCCCCCTTGGAGAGGGGCGAAGCACCGAGGGCTTCCTTGGAGAGGGGCGAAGCCCCGAGGGCCCGCTTGTAAAAGGGCGAAACCCCGGGGGCCCCCTGGAGAGAGTCGGAGTCCCGAGGGCCCCCTTGTAGAGGGTCAGAACCCCAAGGGTTTTCTTGGAGAGGGGCGGAGCCCCGAGGGTCTCCTTGGAGAGGGTTGGAGCCCCGAGGCCCTCTCGGAGAGGGGCGGAGCCCCGAGGGCCCCCTTGGAAAGGGGCGGGCCCACTTAGAGAAGGTCGGATCCCCGAGGGCCACCTTGGAGATGGTCAGAACCCCGAGGGTTTCCTTAGTGAGGGGCGGAGCCCCGAGGGCCTCCTTGGAGAGGGTCGGAGCCCCAAGGGCCCCCTTGGAGAGGGAATCTCTCTCATCCTTTTTTTTTAATTCATATCAATGAAATTTCTCTTCAATTAGCGAACCGAAGCGTAGTTCGGGTGCCTCACTAGTCAATAATTATTACATTCGAAAAATATTTCCTGCCTAGGCCGGGAATATTATTCCTGTACAGTTTTATTGTAAATTACCTAGCAACGGCTGGTGTAATGGAATGTTTGACTTTGCTCCACAAAATTTTGTCAATAATGTGTCAGTTCTAGTAGGATTGGCGGAAAAGAATAATTATTGATATTGAAATCAAAAACAGAGCAATTTTAAATTGATAAAGATATAATTCATAAACAGACTAATATCACTATACGTGAAGGTATAGCAATATCTAACGATCTAATGAAATGTCCAAGAAGAAGAGAAGAAGATATTTACCTTGATAATCCAAGTCTGCTCGATAGGTGACAATTGAGAATACCAGCTTTATTTTGGTCTCTTTGGTAATATTTTGATCATTCCAAATTTGTTCGAATTTGCTTTTAGCAGGTCTTTCCATTCCTAGACGTACCTTAATTTCTTCTTTATATCCGCTTGTGTTGGTGATCATAGATTCTAGATATACGAATCTCTTAAGAGCTTCTATGCGGTCAATAATCCCCTAGTTTGCCGGGCTATTTTCTAAATTTGGATCTGGGATTCGGGCAATCAGCACCATTTTGATCTTTGTTAGATTTAATTCGAGGTCTAACCTTAAGCTTTCCTCATGTACTACATGTAAGAGTTTTTCAATGTATTCTTCTCTATGGACGATTAGCTTGATATTGTCTACGTACCTTAAGTCAGTTATCGTTCTTTCTCTTATTTTAACTCTTCCTTTTTAATTTTATAAGGTTTTTCTTATTATGTGTTCACCATACAGGTTAAAGAATTTTTCAGGGCTTTGTTAGTGTATTTTTACATAGGCTTCGCCATTTTCGGATATATTCTTTATAAGCTTCGTTGAGTTCACTAAGTCAAAAGCGTTTTAATAGTCTATAAATCAAATAAGCGTCTTGACTTTAAATTATCTTGCTGTATCAAAGAGCTGTCTGTTGTTTAAAAGTAGTTTCCTTGTTTTTCTTCTTGGTTTAAAGCTGGTTTCTTGTGGAATCTGCCAGTTAGTGCAGCCTTTTAATATTTTTTGCTGTCGTGGGATATTAATGCGATAGTTCTATAGTTAGTGCATTGTTTGGGCGACGATGATTTATCCAAAAATACAAAGGTAGAATTTCTCCATTTTATTGCTTCTGATGTGATTGAATCGGGCCTTGTGAGATTGCCATTTTAAGTTTTCAATAGAACCTTTTATTTTACTTTTTATTATTTTTGGTTCCATTGATGGTTGGATGGTGTCATGTCTTTTGTGTTATGTTGTTCTGTATTAGACGCTACCAGATTCTCGCAATATAATTTCCAAATATCTATTACTTTGCCGATGTAGTATAAGTATTCATTCTTTAGCTTGTGTTGCCCAATTCTCGGCTTTCAATCTTCTTCTAAATTGCATAAATTTCCTATATAGAAATTGGCTTTCACATTTTTCTGCATATTCTTTTATCTTTTAGAATATTTCGTTCATGTATCTACTCTTGCTATTTCTGCATAGTCGTGTAATACATGCAGTCAACTCTACATATATGATAATTTATGTTTTGTTGGGTTTTTATGTCCGTACTCTTTAGCTGTCTACGTTCTTCGATGACTGAAAACCTGTGCTTCGTCATTTCTGTTGTTTTGTTATTTATAAACATGCGTTTGCTATTACTTCTTTGTCTTTTTTCCAAATGTGATTGCTAATTATGTTGTCACTTTGATTATATAATTTATGGAGCATTTTATCTGTGTATATATTGAACTATAAGCTCTTCCACCATTTCATTTCTCTCCCAACCCAAATCTTCCGACTACTCGTTGAGGATCCGCTTCTTCGTTTTTTGCTATTATTGCCAACCTTGGCGTTAAAGTCTCTTCGTAGATCTAGTATCTGCGCTTTAGGTGTTTTGTTTATTACAGTTTTCAATTCTCTGTATACTTCTTCGTTGTTTTTTTTTTGCCTCAGATATCGGCGCGTATGTTTATACTACATTAGTCCTACAAAGTTTGATGTCTAATTTAACCATTAGAATCTGGTTGCTGCTTGATGTTCATCTAATTAGATATTTTTGAAATTATAGTTTTCTCTATTGAAATGCTCTAAGCATTTGTCAGTCTGATAACCAGTAATATTTAAAAATTGGAAGTCGTAAAAATAACGCATACTAGCTGTAGCAGCTTTTACTGACAACGATGGTACTTGCCACTATTTTTAATTGCTGAAACTATTAAACTACATTTGGAGTCATTTTGTAACGCATGTTCCTGTATTAAATTTTTACTATACATACAATGTATTTAAATGTAATACATCGCCTAATCGAGCACTGCGTCAATTCTACGCGTGAATTTTCGATAATAAATCCTACCCGCGATACGCAAAGTTGCGCTGAAGGAGCGATCGCGTCGTTCCCCACTCCAGCGGAAGCTAGGGCAAGTACCCCGATAACGCGGCGGAAAAGATATAAAAGATAACTGCACTATCAGTTCCAGTCACTTAAGATTATCCCGAGTTGAGATTATCCCAGCTTGAGATTACCTATCCTGTCCAGTCCTGATCCTATTCCTTTCGGTCCGTTTAGACGCTTAAAAACGTCTCCCTGGAGTCCGAAGTTCTAGCTCGTTTTCAATGAATTCATTGCCGGCGGGCCGCCAAACCACCGCTTCCCGGCTAAAAAGTAAACTAATCCCATCTACAGGTTTTGATGTCGCGTTCGCTCCAGGAACGACGCCTAACCTTAACAAGGTACCAGCAACCTCCACGCCAGGAGTTAGCCACTAACGCCGGCCCTAGGTAACCCTTAAAACTGCTAACTTCACCGGCAAATTACAGCTTAAAATCACTGTCAACAACTGCGGCGTAGAAGATCAAGTTCGAAGGAACCAAAGATCTACTCAGCCCATTTCCCAAAAAAGCGACGTGCGTGCCAGCGGACGATCCAAAATATCTACTCAGCTCATTTTCCGAAAAATCGGCGTGCGTTTCTGCGGACTGCCCATAAGAGCCCGCAATACGCGCCGGTGCAGTGGGTTGCAGCGCGACCCACAAAACCAGATACCGTTCCAGTAGAACATGTTAATTGAATAATGCACAATTCAGTTACCTTTCATTAATCTTTGTATATAGCAAAAAACATTATATTTATTTTGGTAATTATCTAGTGGTTTTACTAATCGAATATAGATTCGAGTAGACGTATCTCTCCGACTTGAGCTTAACTCGAGGTATATTTTGAAGCCCTTAGTAAAGAGGTGAAACGTCACAATCTGTCATGGTTTCTTCTTGTTATATGATTTTATTCTTTGACGGTCTGGAATTTACTATCCCATATTTACCTTCAAACTGTTTTGCCTTAATATGGTGGACCTTTATCTATTTTGTTGGCGTCTTATTCTTCAGAATTTTAAGCTACGTTGTGTTCTTTTCTTCTACGATGATTTACGACTTTTTAACAAACCATTCTTTCCGTTGCCTTCTTGTGAACCCTACTTCTACCTCCTCAACAAAATTAGTTTTTGACATACCTTTTCGATAAAATATCAAGGTCTCTGTATACTTTTTCGTACTCCGTTTTAATTATGTTTTCCTTTAGCTTTTCTAAATTCCATTTGCTTCTTGTAATTGTTTTGCCTAGCAAATACAAATATAACAGTCAGTGAATAATCCTGAACACCTTACTTTCTATATTAATACAAGCCCCTTAAATGTTTACTCCTTTGAGATCTCAATGACTCTTTGTCAATATGTTTATGCTGGAAACAGGTATTACTTATCGCGAGGTTTTGAGCAGCAAGATCCAATGAGCTGCATCCATTAGCGTTTGTGTTTTAATGCATCTGCCAATTTTGCGTTGAAATCGCCTAGTATAATTTTCTTATGCTATTTGTGTAATAAGTAGAGGGAAGTGGATGGTTCTGGAACCTCCCCCCACCACTTGGCCTTGAGTTCAAGGCCAAGGCCACATGCAAGGCGAGGCCACGTGCAAGCCCAAGGTCATGTTCGAAGCGAGGCCACCAACAGTAACCTTGAAGACTGGGTATAACATGAGGTGTAGTTTTGTGTTCAGTAGTATATCGTGTGCTGTACTAGCAAAAAACAATGGATCAAGTACAAAAGGTTGGTGAAACTGTCAAGGGGCGAGTATCAAAGAAAAAAGTGAAAGTGTTATATCCAGTATTGTTAAACGCAACAAGTTATCCGCTGAATAAGTCAAGAAATAAATCTGTGAGTTTGGGTTTGACCTGTTTTGGATCGTTTGTGCCGGGAGTGCTAATTAGTGGGATTAACAACAATTTTATACTGTTAGACGAAGGAGAGTGGCAAGTCTTCCTTAAAAATGAAGATGTGATAAACAGGCATTTTAACTATGAAGATGGAGATTTAAAACCGGTGGATATAAGTCCAGGCAAACGAATATATTTCCAAAAAATCGGAAATAAGAAAGTGATTGTGCTGCAGGAACTTAAGCGATCCCAAGTGTATCTCGGTATGCAATCAGTAGCAGAATTGTGGGGGTTGTTACCGCTGCTGGAGTCTAAAGCTGAACTATTAAAAAGTCAAAATTTTGAAAATTTCTACAGTAGTATAATCCAAGGCGTTTGGAATTTACCCGGCGACTTTAAACGAAGCATTGAGGGTGCGTTACCGCCAATAAAATCCGAAAATGTATACTGCATGCATGAAATGCTAAAGTATGCTTTGGACGTCATTAGATATGATATTGTGTTTAAACAATACGCCCAACAACAGCAAACGTTGGAACAATAAGTGTTTATCATGTAGTTATAACGATGTAATAAAAAATTAAAAATTTTAAAACGTTTATTATACAAATAACTTACTGACTAACTTAGAAACTAACCTAACCTAGAACGGTGTGGGTGGCCTCACATTTGCTGTAAAAAGAACACTTAGTTTATTCAAAGAAGCAAATCAAGTTATACTCACGTAAATGACCCAGAGCATGTCTGGTAATTCGAGGTCCCTGTAGACCTTGAACCTACATCCCAGAAACCACCCCACCTCTAGCAGGGTGGCTTCTGGGATGTAAGTAGAATTCTTCATTAAAGCAATGTCGTCCTAAAAATAAATTTATTGTGAACCAGATTTATGAGCATAAAATATTCTTACGGTCCCATATTTCTCGGCTATATGCTGCACCAATTCTATTTCTAAAATTATAAAAAGTTATTACATCAACTATTAAAATTAACACAATATTACCGAAAGCTGACATGGCAGCACCAAGAATTATTGAGTTTAGAAACTGATCTGTAAATTTCTTATATGTATACTGTTTAGAATACAAAAAAAAAAACAAGCATCTTACCCATTTCTCTGGTCTGATTTTATCTGAAAAATGTTTGAGAATTTAGAATAGCGAAGTAACAGTACAATGCAAAAAAATTCTAATCAAATATGTTAATAATGATGATACAAGAATTTTAAGACATGGACATATAAAATAAAACATATATACAAACATATCTTACCAATGGAGCAGATTGTTGCGGCTGAGGAAACTGTGATTTTGTAATGCAACAGCGGTTGCTTTATATACAAATCTCTCCTACTTACATCTCGACTTGGAGGGAAGGGTTGACAACTTATGCAGCAAATTTTTAATGTTTGCTAATTACGGCGCTATCTAATCATAGTTTTAAATTAACTGATTTTTTTATAACAGCATTAGCTTTCTCATAAAAAAACACGTTTTTTAATACCCGACACGGCATATTTTGTAATATGTATTTAAATTATTTATTTTAAGTAGCATAATAATTGCATATGGTGAAATTTGCTTTCTGCAGGGTAGGTCACATTTAATTTTTAATTCATATCATTTTTAATAAGTACGCGAAAAGCCAATAATGCATAACTTGTAGTAAAGTTTAATTGACGTGGTGGCATTGTTTAAAACGGTAATAATCAATAAATAATTCATGCACTTTAAAAGTGATATGAATTAAAAAATACATGTGACTAATAATATTTTTTAAAACAATAGTTAATTCGCTTCCTAGTAATAATGCAAACTACAATTTGTTATGAAAAAAGTCGTGCAAATCATAATTGGAAGTATTATTTGCAAATGCATTTCTGCTTCGTAAACAAGAGTGACGTCAATGGAAAAATTTACACTTATGTTAAAAACATCTTTGACCCAGGCAAATGGTCCTTTTATTTTTTTGCCTCGACTTTGAGACGACCTGGGCAAATGCAGCAGGATGCATCTACATTTCTGTAAACAACTGACTTCAATGGAAAATTTACACTATGTTAAAAACATCTTTTTGATCCGGGCAAATGCTCCTTTTATTTGTTTGTTTCGACTTTTAGACGACCCTTGCAAATGCGGCAGGATCGATCCGCTTAAAAGTTCGTAAACAAGTGTATCAATGGAAAATTTATGTACAATTTGCGACAATTGAAGTTTTTCAAAGTAATCAGATATTTGCGAAAATTCACAGAGGGATATAGTTTCTCATTCTGAACAACTTTTCTTAATAAAATTTTGCCGTATTATGAACTAACGAGGCAGCACTTTTGAAAATAAATTTCGTTTTAGTACAATTACCGACAATTAGAGTTTTTCAAAGTAATCAGATATTTGCGAAAATTCGCAGAGGGATATAGTTTCTCATTCTGAACAACTTTTCTTAATAAAATTTTGCCGTATTATGAACTAACGAGGTAGCACTTTTGAAAATAAATTTCGTTTAGCGCAATTGTAAACAATGAGAAGTTTTTCAAAGTAATCAGATATTTGCGAAAATTCACAGAGGGATATAGTTTCTCATTCTGAACAACTTTTCTTAATAAAATTTTGCCGTATTATGAACTAACGAGGCAGCACTTTTGAAAATAAATTTCGTTTTAGTACAATTACCGACAATTAGAGTTTTTCAAAGTAATCAGATATTTGCGAAAATTCACAGAGGGATATAGTTTCTCATTCTGAACAACTTTTCTTAATAAAATTTTGCCGTATTATGAACTAACGAGGCAGCACTTTTGAAAATAGAATTCGGTTTAGCGCAATAATTGCAAACAATGAGAAGTTTTTCAAAGTAATCAGATATTTCCGAAAATTCATACAGTGGTTTAATTTTACATTCTGAATAACTTTTCTTAATAAAATTTTGCTATATCTTTAAGGAAATTAGCATCGTAATTAAATTAATATTGAAAGTTGAAGTTGGCCTTCGCATTTCGTATAAATGCAGACCTCCAAGCTGCAGCAAACCATTCTGTTACCTGCTTTTGCAATGTCAACTGTGTGCCAATCTTGTAGAGGTGTTCTACTACCCAAAAAGATGTCTAAATACTCGAGGCTTAGCTTGAAGAAAACATCGGAAAAGGGTAAAGTTAAACTTTGCGCCTGCACGGAACCAAGCGTTTCACGCCCCAGTTCCGCACAGGGGTTGCCGCCAGCCGCCATAAATGTTTTAAGTGACGTATTAATTGCTCCTAATTACGAAATTATTTCTCCAAGTAGCCAAGGTTCGAGCAAAATTTTAAAATCAGCTTTAAAGAAAGGTCAGAAAATACAAAAAAAACCGGCAAAATTCAATTTTAGGAAATATATAGAGAATATGAATGTGGAGACTGACAAGAAAACGGGAGAATTTCAGGTTCAAGTGGAAAATGTATCCACATTTGATAGTAGGACAGTTGGTGAACTGTCTACTCCAAAATTCCAAAATATTCCGATGCAATCTGAGTCTCCGCATCTATCACAAACGGAAATGTTTATGGAAGCGTTCGATTTTGACGACATTCCATTGGAAAAGGCGGCTTCCGGCGACGGTGCGGCGCAAGAGTTTACAACCCTTGTAGATGGTTTGGAGATAGACTCCGGCTCAAGTCGACCGACCAGTCGAATTTCGAAGCGGCTAACAATCCAACCTTCGGAAAATGTGGCCGCAGTGCCTTCTGTAATTGTACAGGCATCTCCGGTTTCGGGTGGTGTGGCTGTTGTAGCCCCTGGGAGTGACGTAATCGATACTGTGGTGTCGATTACGTCTACCCCGCAGGAGGAAGACATGGATGACATTTCGCCATCCCAGCGTGCCGAACGTGAATACGTGTCTAATCGGAATGCAATAGATGCGAAAGCTGCCGATCTTCGCAGTGGAGAGCACTATCTAAGGTATATTAGATATTATTTTTTATCCATATATGTTATTTAACATTGAAGGTGTTTAGAACGTGCTTTTCCCAGTTTAGTAGCTTATATTGTTATTAGCTCCCTAGAAATTCGAGCCGCCAGCCTAGAAGCGACGATGCATGATGAGTACCTAAAAAGCATAGCTGCTTTACCTAAGATCCGCCACGGCCACAGCGCAACTAACATGGACATCTTTAAGAATGCTGCGTTAGCAAGGCTAGAGCTAATTGAAGATCTGTTAGCTGTGGAGAGTGCGATTCGTGCAAGACGTCAGGAGCTCGATAAAAAAGCTAAGTAACGAGTAGATAATCGTTTAACATATCATACACCTCTAACACAAATAACCTTGCCCCCCTATCCTCTCCAGGGTGTCCAAAGCGAATCCTCCCCGTGGTGACACCTGGGTAATCCGTTCGAGGTTTAATTTGTTAATCAGTGTTTATAAATAAAGGTGTTCATTGCGTTTGTGAATAGTAAGCCTCGAGCTGGGTAGCTAATCGCGCAATTAGTATATTAACCGATTGCGCGAGACTAATTTGCCATTATGTTCAGGTGCACTGCTTGTGGAGAGTCCTTCACCAGAGCTGACAATTTGTTTCGCCATCGAAGAGATAGCTGTCGCCACGAGCTGGGCCACCCATCGACGAGTGGTAAGTGGAAACGTGGTGATTGCTGTTGATTATATCGATTGTGTGTTTCCTACAGGTGACGCTATGGAGGCTTCGGTAGCAGCTGGTGAGGGACCATCGGCGAGTAAACGTCCAAGACCTAATGACTCCAGCGGTGGTGAGTGCGTCTCTATTGTAGTGTTTCATGTTTTCCAACGTTTGGTTTAACAGAACAGCTCCCCAAGACGCAATACTGCGACGTGTGTGATGAAAATGTTCGTCGGACTTGTTTCGTTGGACACCTGAGGAGCAATCGTCACACGAGGCGGTGTGATGTCATCCACCTGGAGAAAGGAGTGGTAGCCCTTCCAAGCGCCTTCAAGTCCCGTGTTGCCAGCTACAGGGTGTCCACGGAAAATTATCATATAAGTGTTGTAGAATATATGACGGAATTGAAAGACAAAATTATAGGTCTAATAGAAGGACAACTGACCAAATTAAACAGTATAAAATTAAATTTCGAACTTTTCGGGTATTTTATTTTGGAGACTCAAGATGTACAAGACGTCAAAAGTTTTAATACGACCAACGAGGTGGTAACTCGCGGTACAGACTTGAACGAATTATATGATAATTTAACGGGGATATTGGACCAGAAGGTGTCCGAATTTGAGGAACGCGATTCAGGTGTGTATTACAATTGTAATTCTTGTTAATGTTACTAACCGCAAAATGTTTACAGGGTGGATCTTGAAGCAGCTGCTGTACCTAGAATTAAATATAAATAAATTCAATCCGTTTCGGGCGTCTTCGTATATCCCGCTCCCGGAGCAGATTCAGACCAAGAAAGCGATCGTGAACGTCCAAAACGTCAAGGACGAGCGTTGTTTCGGGTGGGCGGTAACCTCGGCCCTCTGCGAACCAGATGGACCGTCTAATCGAACGAGTTCGTATCCGGATTGCTGGGATTTTTTAAATTTTGAGGACATTAAATTCCCTGTTAGATTGCGCGATATTTCTAAATTTGAAAAAAATAACCCTCAACTTTCTATAAATGTATACGCGTTGGAAAAAACTTTTCAAAACGATATTACCATATATGAAGTTGTGGGACCTCTGTACTATTCGCCACGTATAAAAAAGAGACATATAAATTTACTGCTTCTAACAGACGGCGAAGGTAATAGCCACTACTGTTGGATCGCTGATTTGTCTAGGTTAGTTTCGCGGCAAATAACGGCTAGGGCCAATGCGAAACATTTTTGTAATGGTTGTCTAAATTACTTTCGCACCGATGCCCATCTGGAGAACCATAAGCTTTTTGACTGTAATCATGTATGCACAAAGTTGCCTACGACAGAGCCGATCACGGATAAGTGTGGGGAGGTGAGGCCTCAGAACATTCTTAAATTTGATAATTATCATAAGCAATTGAAAGTGCCATTTTGCATCTATGCAGATTTCGAGACAGTTTTATCACCTGTCGATGGTGGGGATCAGGAGCCGGATCGCGAAAGACCTTATACGATCAAAACGTGCGAGCACAAACCGTATTCTTTCGCGTATTATTTGAAATGTTCTTTTGATGATACTCTATCCAAATTCGAAATTTATAGGGGTGAGGATGCTGTGGACGTGTTTGTTGAACGTCTAGACAGAGACGTTCGCGAGCTATATTCCAACAGTTTGAAGCATGTTGTACCCCTCAAGCCTCTGGCTCCGCAAGAAATTCAAAATTTTAAGGATGCTGCTTCATGTCATATTTGCAATCGTCCTTTTGGAGAGGAGAACGTAAAGGTTCGCGATCACGACCATTTGACCGGAGAATATCGGGGAGCTGCCCATTCTAATTGCAATCTAAATTATAAACTTCCAAATTTTATTCCCGTATTTTTTCACAATTTAAATTACGATTCCCACCTTTTTGTAAAACAGTTAGCTCAAAATAACGAAGAGCTTGATGTCATTCCAGAAAATAAGGAAAAATATATTTCATTTGGCAAACGTCTTTGGGTAGATGAAGTCGTTGTTGACGGAAAACGGAAAAACGTTTATATGCAAATTCGATTTTTAGATAGTTACCGATTTTTAAGTTCTTCTTTAGCATCGCTGGCCGCCACGTTATCAGATGATCAGTGTGTTGAAATTCATAAGCAATTCGGACATGACATCAAATTCGAACTGATGAGACAGAAAGGTGTGTTTCCCTATTCGTATCTGGATTCATTTACAAAATTAGATGAGCCGGCGTTGCCCACAATCGCCCAGTTTTATGATCATTTAACCGAGACGCATATTACTGAGGTCGATTACGAGCGTGCCGTTAAGGTCTGGAAAACTTTCGAATGTGAAACGTTGGGCGACTATTCCGATGTTTACCTCAAATGTGACGTGTTTATATTGGCAGACGTTTTCGAAAACTTTCGCAATTTTTATTTAAATCAATATAATTTAGATCCGGCGCAGTACTTCACCGCCCCCGGTTTAAGTTGGGACGCCATGTTAAAATATACGGGGGTTGAGTTGGAACTGTTGACGGATATGGATATGTTTCACTTTTTTAGAAAGGGTATTCGTGGGGGAGTTAGTACTTGTGTCGGGCGAAAGGCTATTGCCAACAATAAATTTGCGGGTAACTATGACGCTTCAAAGCCCACTTCTTTTCTTGTGTTTTTAGACGCCACCAACCTTTATGGCCATAGTATGAGACAGTTTCTACCGCAAGGTGGTTTTGTTTGGTTGACTGACGAGGAAATTGATAGTTTTGACGTATTTCAAATTTTGGACGACTCAGATACTGGGTACGTGTTGGAAGTTGACTTGCGGTACCCTGAAAATTTACATGACGATCACAATGACTTCCCCTTTTGCCCCGAGCTATTGGTGCCTCCACAGGGAAAATTTAAAAATGCAAAATTAATTCCAAATTTGTATGACAAACACAATTATATTATTCACTACAGAAATTTGAGGCAATGTTTAGAGGCCGGCTTGATTTTGGTTAAAACGCATAAAATACTTAAGTTTAGACAATCTCCATGGCTCAGATCCTACATCGATTTAAACACAAATTTACGTAACCAGTCTGACAATGAATTTAACCGAAATTCATTCAAACTAGCTAACAATAGCGTCTTTGGTAAAACCATGGAAAACGTGGACAAAAGGGTTGTTGTAAAGTTAATTAGTCATTGGGAGAAAATTGGTAATAGAATGGGGGCAGAAGCTTTGATATCGAAACCTAACTTTAAAGATAGAATTCGGTTTGGGGAAAATTTAATAGCAGTGGAAATGAACAGAACGTCGGTTTTATATAACAAACCCATTTATGTTGGTTTCTCAGTTTTAGATCTTTCGAAAACGGTAATGTACGATTTTTATTACAAATTTTTGAAGCATACATACGGCCGTAATGTGTCTCTACTCTATTCTGACACTGACTCATTCATCCTGGAAATTTTTACTGAAAATTTTTACGCGGACATGCAAAAGCACCTTGATCTCTTTGATACATCAAATTACAAGAATGGTTTGCACGGAATTTCGAGAACCGAGTCTGTTGTTGGCAAATTTAAGGATGAGTACGCTGGGGTGGCTGTGTGTAGCTATTACGGGGTCGGTGCAAAAACATACTGTGTAAACGCTGTTGGTAAGGAAGCCAAAAAGGCGAAGGGAGTTAGAAAGAGTGCTGTTCGGAATCACCTCACCACCGAAATTTATAAATCTGTAGCCGAAAACAAGAGGGAAGTTGTATTTTGTCAGATGTATGTGTTTCGTTCCCATTTACACACTATGTACACCGAATTAATGAATAAGGTTGCACTTTCTTCGCGAGATGATAAACGCTTCCTTATTCCTAATACTACCAAAACCTTAGCGTGGGGTCACCGTGATATAGATGTTTACAGTCGTCTAGACAACTTGCTGCGCATTGCCGAAACGATGACGTAGCAATATGTTCGCGGAACAGTATTCGTTATTACTTAACAGCAGAGGTCCTACACGGCTTTCTTGTACTTTGTAGGTTTAGTTATTGTATATAGCAATTATAGTATAGGTTAAGAACACTAGCTTGTATGATATAGGTAGTAAGTTAAATTTTACGAAAAATCTGATTGTTTGGGTCCGCATTACCAAGTATATTTGTTATTTAACACTGTAGTCACTCATGTTTAGCATTTACAATAATAAATTACTGTAAAACAGAAAAAAGTTTTTATTTAAAGAAAATAAATGGTAGTAAAACAAAAAAAAGTGTTTTATTGAAAGAGTTCTATAGAATCATAATAAGTTATACAACATTGTTTTTGGATATCCAAGAATTGTGACGATTATCGAATCCCAACCACTTTACGTAAAGCTGATTACCCTTCTTCTTCAACACCTTTTCTACCAGGTATACGTCCGAGTGTTTGGTTTTCTGTAATTCGTGCTCGTAAAATCCACCTTTGATTTCTTGCCCTTCCTGATCGGTGAGTTTGTAGGTGGTAGGATTTGTAAGTCGCACTGTGGCTATTTTGAATATTTCGTTGCTCCAGCTGGGTGTGTAGCCCTTGCTAAATATCGAACGATATTTACTAATGCGTACAGAATCTCCTTTATGAAACTTTTGAGGTGTCGGATCTACAGTTTTTGTGTGGCTGTACACGGTGTGTAACAGACGTTTGGCATTTTTAAGATTAACTTCAGCCGGCTTCATACCTGTTGTCCTATGCCTGGTTGTGTTATATTTGCTTAAAAGTTGGGGCAGAATGTCCAACCATTTGTAGGACCCTTGCAAACTAAACTGCTTCCACATCATGTTCTTAAGGGTGCGGTTACATCTTTCTATGATGCTGCTTTTCATAGTTGAATACGTGCTGTAATGATTTATCTTGTAACGTCGCATCAATGCTTGAAAATCGCTGTTATAAAATTCTTTTCCCAAATCGGTTTGTACGTTTTTTGGAGATACCTTCATATTAGCAAGAACTTTTCGCATAGCTGCTGCTACATCTTTTCCCGTTTTCCGTTTTACCGGGAGAGCCCACAAGTATTTAGAAAACGCATTAATAACAGCTAAAATGTATCGATAACCTTTATTGCTTCGTGCATATGGTTGCATCTCCACCAAATCCGCTTGTAGTAAATCATGCAATCCTTTGAGAATCACCCGTCGTCTCTTGAAATTTCTTCGCGCTGGTTTGTGAAGTTCTGCAACTAGATCCTCCTTAGGACTCATTGCCGAATGTTGCTGTATCGACTGCTATGGGACATTTAAGCAGCAGTTGCACGTATAACTTAGTGTTTATGGATTCGAATTTCAGTTTATCTCCTCGCCGCAATGTCTTACCGACAAGCGTGTCGTGTTTGATGCCGTTGATGTGTGATACTACCAAAGGTCCGTTGACTTGAACACTTATGATCTCACCGATCGTTAAAGGAAAAATGTACTCATTATTACCGAAAATTTTGGAATATCCGCTTTCATCATAACCACGCCCCACTAGCAGCAGTGGTACCTCTATATGGAGTCGGTTTACATTTTGAACTTTCATAAAGATATGTTTGCGATGAGAACCGTAGCGCGCGCTATGGTAGTGGCGTCCAAATTTGTCTATGGGCATTACTCTATCGTCTAACACCTTCTGATCGTAATTCAATAGGTCCTCTGCTTTTGTACTCGTCTTAATGAATTATTTTTGCTTCTCGTAGAGCTTGGGTGATGCTTACGATTTCGTTGGAATGGCCGGTGTGCCCCGCTACCTGAGAGGCTAATAATATGCGCAGACGATCCACTAATGAATTTGGATCTTTCCAAGGAACAAATTCCACTTTTTTATTGGTTACTGTTAATAACCCCCTTCCGGTACGCTGCACCCTCGATGCGGCTCTGGTAGGTTGTCTAATGCCGGAGGAGGTAGCCAGGGGGCGTACTATTTTCATATATTTTGAGCCGGCGTTACCGCTTATCCCTTGGGTTGGATCGTAGTTCTTACGATTTGCGGCGGACCGGTTCACTATGTCATAGTAATTTTCATGGTCTTTGGTTGTATAAATCAACGGTTTCTTTAAGAACATTAATTCGTAAAAGCCGGGGGTGCCTTTGTATACTATTCTATTTCCGTGATCTGTAATAACCATGTCCTGACCCTCAAAAGTAAGCTGTTTATTTCCAATTGCAAATTTATCAGTGTCTATGTCCCATCGAACTCCATAATGGAGATCGTACTTGCTCTCTGTATCTCGTATCATTCCCTCGATATATTTTCTAGCTAACCCTGAGAACTGTTCCAGGTATTCCCCTAGAACTTCCGGTTCCATCATTTGTCGCACGGTTTCCCTAGCCTCTGCTACCGAAGTTTCAATTGCCGCTTCTTCTTGAGCCTCCACCTGTTGCTCCTCATCCGGTAAACTCTCATACAATACTTCTCTGTCAAGAAATCTAGGTGTGGATGTTACCAACGCTGAAGTCGATGGTCCGGGAATGGCAATGTCGGGGGTTGACGCTCGTACGGGGGTTTTGCCATTTCTCGGACGGGGTAGGATAGATGGTGTGGACACTCGTCGTTTGATGGTTCTCAGCATAGGTCCTACTTCTTGCTGTATTGTTTGACCTCCTTCTTGCTTAATGGATGTTAGCAATTCCGTGAGTGGTTGGGAAATTGGTTTAAATTGCTCCGCAAGAGCCGTCTGCGATTCGGCGATATCCGCTTTTAAAGTTTCATATTTCCGCCTGACAGCCTTTCTAGCTTTAATAAGATCGCTTACTAACCGTTTGTCCATGTTGCTATTACTGTCGTTGTTCGTAGACTAATAATTTGTACAGCAGTGGTCCATGCCTATATAGTGAAATAACTGTCGAACCCTTTTCTATAACGACCGGCGTTGATTTCGCTTTCTTTGTCGATAACTAAAAATCCGTGATCTTTGATCCAACAGTGGGAACATAAGTTTTTAAACTTTTCGAATGACATGTCTGTGTTTACGTGATCATCGTAAATGTGTTTAAGATTGGTGTGGTCTTGCCGGAATACGATTATGATATTCGCATTATCTCGTACCAGTTGTTTCGGGATTGATGAGTAAGTCTGACAGAGGTAAAAACAATCTATATTTCGATGACGTCCGAAACTAAAATAATCTCTAATTATGCTTTGAGTGTCGCATGCCACATCATCAAACACAATAACAGAATTTTCTTTCGCCTCGTGTGGTTTGATAACCTCACACCCCTCGCTGAATTCGTAGAATCCGATTTCTTTTAGTGACTTCAGAAGTATCTTCAGAAATTTGTATTTAGGTTGCTCAAGGGTTTTCGAATACAAATACAAGTTGAGAAACCGCACCCCATTGCGGTGCAGCAAAAGACTGATCATCGCATTGGTTTTCCCAGAGCCGGAAGGACCAATGATCAAACCCCTTTTACATCCTATACCCAGTAAAGTGCCGTGTCGTCTGAACCTCTGTGACATGGAATTTACTGTATGATTTACTACCGGCAGCGAACATTTTTGTTTCACAAGTTTGACGTTCTTCATCGTTTTCGGACGGGGACGAACTAGCTTCTAACCGCGCTGTGCTAAGTATATATCTACCCCCTTTGAGCTTCACATCGTCAGTCGCTCTTCGACGAGCGTTTCTTTAAGATGAGTTATACTAGACGTAAAACTCGTAGTCGTCGTCGAATCGTAAGACGGAAAGGTCGCGGTTTGTTGAACACCCTTATTGACAAGTTACCCTTCGAATTACATATACCAGGTTACAAGTTTTGCGGACCTGGCACTCGTTTAAACAAACGGCTTTCTCGAGGTGATCGAGGAAGAAACCCTCTGGACGAGGCTTGCAAGCAACACGACATCGCATACTCACAATCTAGCAATCTTTCGACACGTCACGCGGCGGATAAAGTTCTTGCACAGAAAGCTTGGGAACGCGTTAAAGCAAAAGACTCTACTCTTGGAGAAAGAGCGGCAGCTCTTGCTGTTACAGGGATTATGAAAGGGAAAACCAAACTCGGCATGGGAGTCTCCCGGAAACGAAAGCGTACAGAACCCATTGCTGTTATGGAAACACCCCGGAAACGAAGACGTACACTACCTATTGCAGCGCAAAAATTTGGTACGGGGATATCTAGAAAACGGAAGCGTACACTACCCACTGCTGGTGTGACGGTCCCCCGAAAACGAAGGCGTATATTACCTATTGCCGCACAAAAATTTGGTACGGGAGTATCTAGAAAACGGAAGCGTACACAACCCACTGTTGGTGTAAGAGTCTCCCGGAAACGAAAGCGTGCACTACCTATTGTCGGTATTGCGCAAAAATTTGGTACGGGGGTATCTAGAAAACGGAAGCGTACAAGGTGTAGTAGGCGTAAACGTATTGGAGGCGCGGTCGTTTTTAAATCGCGAAGGAAACGCCGAATTCGTTCTAGAGTAGTACCTGTTCCCAAGAGAGGAGGTATATTGCCGCTTGTACCCATACTTGCTGCATTAGGAGCATTGGGGTCTCTCGGAGGCGGTGCTGCAGCAGTCGCTAAAGCGGTTGGCGACTCAAAGGCTTCTAAAAAGGATCTCCAGGAAAAAGAGCGACATAACAAAGCTATGGAATCCATTGCTCGAGGAAAAGGGCTATATCTACGACCGTATCAGTCAAAAAACTACCGTTGAAGCTACCACGCCGAGCGTTGACGAACATCGATATTGCACAGTACGTTAAACGCTTCGAAATTCCCCATTTTAGGGGGATATTTATGCGAGATGCTCTACCCGACAAAATTCGTCAACGAGAATGTGGTGTTACTAACTTAGACGATGATGTTGGACCTGGCACACATTGGACAGCCTACGTTAAAGCTGATCGATTTGTTCTGTATTTCGATAGCATAGGTCGCTTACAACCTCCTCCCGAATTAGTAAACTACTTTCGCAGCGATGGTAGCAACAACACAATTATGTACAACTCTAATAGATATCAAAAACTCGCATCATACACATGCGGACATTTGTGTCTCAAATTCTTATATAACTTTGCGAAACCGCTTTTGTCGTCAGTTTAAGTGCCGCGCTTCATCATGTCCAGTATATTCACTCTTACGGGAGATTCATCTGTTCTTACTGCAAATTTTGACCCTCCCATTTTCTTAGACGATGGTAGCGAATACGTCTTGGGATTGTTAAGTTTCGAAACCTACTATACTATTCCAAACGTTAGACCTCCCAACAATGAATTTCATCTTGTTGGAGAACCTCCTATTATTATACCGGAGGGAGCATATGAAATTACCGACATTGCTGAATTTTTACATAACCAACTCGATTCTGATGCGGGTGTTAAACAGGTACTGCTACGTGGAAACAACAGCACCTTAAAAACCGAAATAAAGTCCACCGTTCCAATCGACTTTCAAAGCGACAATACTATCCGGGACATGTTAGGCTTTGAGAAAAAAATTTATGCTGCAGATAGGTGGCACACAGCTGAACATGTTACGAAAATTTTGAACATCAACTCGATTCTTATTCATTGCAACATCTCCGTTGGTTCATATAAAAATGGTAAGCCCGGCCATATCATTCACCAATTCTTCCCCATAGTACCACCCGGGTACAAAATAGTGGAAACCCCTAACCCAGTCATCTATCTACCGATCAGCACGAAACAGATCACTAACTTAACTATTAAAATACTAGACCAATCGGATAATCCTGTCAGTTTTAGTAAGGAGACCGTTACGGTAACATTACATTTAAAGAAACTGTAATGGGTTTTCGATTCACCACTCCGTACCACCCCTGCTTTACTTCCTATAAGAATCGTCGCCCACACCCTCGTAAGATCAGTACGGCTTCGTCCACCACGCAGCTAACTAAAGCAAACAGAGACTTCTTGCGGTCCTTAGGCTTTACAATAGTGTAATGAGTATTTTAAATATTGGAGAGCGAGTCCTCGTCGACACTTCTATCATTAGCAATCAATTGCACACACATCAACCGTATACAAACCGTTTTGACTATAACGATGAAATTCGAATTCCAATTCCCGAAGATATGTCAACTCTTCCCGGCCTGAGCTATCTGTACCTAGAGGGAAAGTTGCGGAAGGAAAACGGTGAAGTTACAACGGCTAAATTCCTTAACAATGGTTTGGCTCACTTATTTAGCGAAATCCGATACGAAATCAATGGCGTCGTTGTCGACTCTGTCACCAAACCTGGTATTACGTCTACTCTTAAGGGATATGTGTCCTACAGTTCCGCTGACGTTAAAAAGCTTCAAAATGCAGGTTGGTTTGCCGGCGGCGACCCTGCCATTACCGATCAGGAAGGTAACTTTAGTGCCTGCATACCGTTGAGAATGCTGTTAGGATTCGCCGAAGATTATGGTAAAGTTATACTTAACATCCGACAAGAACTCGTATTAATTCGCAGCAATACCGATGCCGACGCCGTATTCAGTGCTACCGTAGGGGAGACGGCTAAAGTTACGATTGACAAACTATATTGGAAGGTTCCTCATATCACTCCAGGTCTTGCTCAAGAATTAGCCCTGACCAAATACATCGATAAAAATATTGACACTCAAGTCGCATTTCGCAGCTGGCAGCTTCATATCATACCCGGTGTTCATGCTGTGACTCAACATTCTCACGCTATCGCTACAAGCACAAAATTACAAACCCCCAGATATGTCATCGTAGGGTTTCAATCAGGTCGTTCGGGGCTAATCGCTAAGGACAATGCTAATTTCGATAAAATTGGTCTTACTAATTTCCGAGTTTATCTAAACACCGAACGATTCCCATACGACAATTTACATAACAATTATGCACTCAATCATTACGCAACATTATACGACATGTATTCCAAGTTTCAATCATCTTATTATAGCAAAATCGATGAGCCCTTCTTCTCCCGCCATGACTTTGCAGACAAGGCGCCCATTGTTGTAATCGATTGTTCCCATCAAAAAGACTACCTTCATGCAAACGCTGTCGTTTTTCGTGTTGAATTTGAAACTTCCGCTAACGTGCCAGCCAACACAACTGCGTATTGTCTCGTTCTTCACGATCGGGTTTTTACTTACAACGCATTGTCAAAAGCAGTTAAACAACTGTAATTTCGCAAAAATACTTCAGTTGCACCTCGACTTTTAGCGTAACTAGACCATGCTCTCTATACCTAATACGATGAAGATCATTATCGATATTCAAGGTTTTAAGACGTCCGATAAGCACTTTACCCCAAAAGAATTGGCCTCCTACGACGGTACCTCAGTATCTCACCACATTTTTAAACCCCCTTTCGCCCTCCATTCCTTAACACCTCATTTACAACAACAAGCCCACTGGGTAATGACTAATCACCATTGCATCGACTGGAATGAGGGATTTACTCCAGCATACATGTTTCCTGCAATCTTACGACGTCTTCTGCAAGGTGTCACCGAAATATATGTGAAAGGTCGAGAAAAGGCAACTTTTCTACGCCGCTTTACTACCATCCCAATCATCGAAGTGGAAGAAAGACCGGCCCTCACCCCATCACAACCCGCTTGTTTATATCATTCCAAACCGATTTGTTATTGCGCTTTATCTAACGTGTATCATATTTATAATCACTACATAATGGAATAAAACAATCTTTTTAATTTTTATTGTTTTTATTTGTTTACAATATATACCGTTTAACTACACGGATTAAACATCTACGTACTAGTGGAAAAGCGCTCTACATAAATTGTTCGCCTATGTTCGGCGCACAAGACGTCTCGCAGTACTTCATCCATAGTAAGTATCCTCCGATGGAACCGCAACCTATCCACAGCTTCTCGTTCCCACCGTCCTCTCCGAGCTTCTCGAAACGCATACGTCCACGTATGCAAATTGTACATCTTATTCTTCGAGTCGTCAAACTGCACGCTCTTCTTCATTTTCCTTCCTCTCTATAAAGGCTTTTACTTCACACATATGCCATTTTAGGCCAAGACTATCCATTAAATCTACAAGGAGGCCTTCATTTATGGCTCCGTCTAAAAATAGTTGACCGACAGCTGCACCGTTTTTGTACTGTTTTTCTTTTTTATACAACTCTTCGTCACTGAATCCGGAACGTCCTAACCCATATACGACTTCGTGCGACGCTTCGAAAGCTAAATCCTTTAACGAACTCACTAATCGTTCAACCGCACTAGGTACGTCTCTTGCAGCCGGTCGAGCAGCCTCTCTATAATTCATCCACATGACTACACTGCCAACTGACGACTCAGGGCTTCCACTTCGATGTCGCACTTTACCATAGAACTTGCGAACGTTAGCACTTCCACCATACACGCAGTCTTTTCAGAGTTCTCCTCCAGCTGATCCACTACAGACCATACATTTACTAAACAGTCTCCACAAAGGTTTGCTACACCCTTCACTATTTCTTTATAGAAACTCTCAAAGTGTAACGCTTTTAATTGTGCGAATCGCGCTTCCACGAGTTTCTGCAAGCGCCACAATTCTTCTACAGTTTCGCTCGCTAAACGCACCTCTGACAAGCCCACTTCCTCCAATTTGATTATTTTCCTTGTCTGGATCGCTTCAAATACAATGCTCTTCTTCCCTATTTCCAGAGCTGGCCACTCACCGTCGAGAGAATAGAAGTAGTTGGAAATCACTCCCTGATTTGCAATCAGGGCTGTCCACTCCCATTCATTTAACTGCACCCAGTCATTTTTGGCACCCCGTATTATAATACTTGGGTTAAATTGCGAACTCCAATCAAACCCTACACTCACGTACTTAGAACTTGATTTATTTAATTTGTACGTCCTACTATTCAGAAGTTCTGGACAGAACAGTGGTTGCGGCTTTCGTGCTTTATTACTCTGAACTACCTCGATAGCTTTCAACAAGGCTTCCATTTCTGCACGACTATCGGATGCTACTACCCTTGCAGACTCTTCTACGCGCTTTTATTTTCACATTTCCAAGGTTATATGTGGTAGGAGGTGAGCGTAAACGCAACCTTGAAGTCATGTTTACTGCACTACCTTTTTGGAATCAACAATTATGGGAACCTTGAGTTGAAATTCCACATATAACATATTTGGCTTGACTGCCCAAAATTTTAGCATATCACCCCTTTTTAATGTCATCCCAATCATTTCGCGAAAGTTATATGACCCCAACTTGTTGATATAAATTTCGGTATTTTCGGGATAAAGTAAGACGTTTGTTATTTCAGCTTCACGGAAGGGAATAGTATATTCGATGTCACCATGCGGTAGGATGTACCATCTATCATAATTGACGGCAATGGATACTAGTTGTAAATCTCGTTCATAATATAAAGGCTCGCTTAGCTCTTCAACCACAAACACCTGCGGGTGTGACGTGGAATTCGCATGCATATGTTTGCCAAATTTATCGATAGGCATTGCTCAAGCGTCGAACTGGATATGAATACTGAAATCGTGGGCTTCTACTTATAAAATATCAATAATCATAGACGTCGCTAGGAGTGCAATAAAAACACAGACACCTTTATATACATATATTTAATTAAACCAACAATAAGTAATATATACTACATCCCCATCTGCTAGCCGAGCGAGAAAGCGCTGGATGGGGACCTCTACATGCCGCCGCCACCACAGGAATGGGTCACCCTCGTATGTGGTGGGTAGCGTCCTCAGGAGGGTCGACTGCCATAGGCGCTCGCTTCCAAGACTCATGGAATAGTCTATTGTTACGGCAGCCTGGAGTTGACGAGCTGATGGAGGTCTCGGTTCGGAGGTGATGAAGTATTCAAACTCCTTGTAAAATGTAGGAGCATCTTCAAAGAGCGCATCAACAACAATATCAGGCATGATGACTGGTAGCCGTGGTGGAAAAACGTTACGCTTTATATGTGAATCTCAAGGTAAGACCCTTGACCTTCTACGTTCCCATCCTTGACTACGCTCCTATATTAAGTTGCCTGTTTTCTGTAACAGTCATCATAATCCTCCAGCACCTACCATAATCATCAAGCAGCTATGGCAACTAACTTTAAGAATGCAGAACAATTTTACCGTCATTTTCGCCGGTTTTTGGCTAGTTGCCCTCCAGCATCCTCTCAACGGTCTCTCCAGGCAGTGGTCACAATGGAGTACCCCTTGAACCTACAAGGAGAGACCCTAGCGGAGACGACCACCTTACGGACGTGGCCTGCAGTCTTCGACGGATCGTCAGCTGTGTGGTGGCAGACCAACATCTTCAAGCCAGTGGACCGGTACCTAGGCCTACTGGAGGATGGGGAAGTTACATATATAACTTATACTTGGAAATAAATAAATATATTTAGAAATATTTCTGTGGTTTTATTTTAAAGTTTCGAGATTGTGACCTTGAATTGTAGAATATAAAACTTTCACAAACGTGTGCGTAGTTAGTTGCCATCATGAGCTCAGAACCTCGACATCCAGAATTTGGGAGCTACTCCAAACGGCTACGAACATTCGGCGATTGGAGTCGAGGTCAAACTCCAGAATCGCTAGCAGGTGCCGGTTTCTTTTGCATCAGCGACACGATTAATTGCGTACAGTGTTTCCACTGCGGAGTTCAAATTTCTGGCTGGGAGCGCAATGACAAACCCCTATCTGAACACCTCCGTTGGTCACCCAACTGCAAAATTGCCAAGGTCTACCAGCAAATACAAACCATCGAAGACTTGACTTATCAACTTTTCGATGCGTTGCATTTATCCCGAGGAGTAGATGTGGCTGGCAACAATGGAACGGGTGTAGCCGACAAAACAAAAGGTTGCTGTTGTCATAAGTGATGCAAAGTGCGGCGCCAAACCATTCACTAGTTGCCATCGACTTGTTGAACATGCTACCAATACAATTTTTGGTTGCTCTCGCTGCAGTTCATGATGGGATTCTCTACGTCCTTCAACCGCCGCGGTGCAGTTCAGCTTCTTTCGCCTACAATGATGGAGTGCACAACGTGACGTGGCGTAAAATGGATACCAGTTCCTTGACAACTATTTCCGTTTTTAAAATACAAGTGAACAACTTTACTGAACATAACGTTTTAACGTTCAAGATAAAATACCATTTCCCTTCATATGCGGTAGATACGAATTGGCAAACGATTTTGCTAAAAAATAAACCTGATGTCTTGAAGAAGCTGCTCTCGCCCGCGGATAATTCCTGCTGTATATCTACTATTGTTTTAAGCACTATTTTATTCGCTCTAATGTGTATGTCTGTAACGTATTTCTTAATCTGTTGGTATTATAATCATTTAGTCTAGCCACTACTGTAATTACTCTTTGTATGTGCATCTTAAATATAACTTTTTTATTAAATTATGTGTATCTTTCACTCTACGAAGGTACTCTGGATGAGTAACCAAATATTCTATCCGACTCGATGGTCTAGAGGTAAAGATACCCTCGGCTGCAGATTGCAGATATACAGGGAGACCTAGGTTCGAATCCTAGTCGAGTCATAATTTAGACATGAAGTATCCTAGGCGTTTACTTCATGCCTAATTTTTAAATAAATATGTTAAGCGCAGTCTGTTCTAAGCACTACTTAGCTCTTTCTATGCCCTTGGCCGTAAACGCGATCTTGACCTTGAATTTTTTTAAAGTAGCCTCAACCTCGAACGCGGGTTTGACCTTGAACGTGGCCTCGCTCCGAACGTGGCCTCGCTTCAAACATGACCTTGGGCTTGCACGTGGCCTCGCCTTGCATGTGACCTTGGGATTGAACGTGGCCTTGGCCTTGAACTCCAGGCCAAGTGGTGGGGGGAGGTTCCAGAACCATCCACTTCCCTCTACTGTTGTCCCATATGTCCCTAATGTGCCAGGCGTCCTAAATGTCCCATATGTCTTTAACGTCCCGGAAGTCCCAGACTTCTAAGATGTCCCATATGTCCTTAACGTCCCAGACGTCCCAGATGTCCCATATGTCCCTAACGTCCCAGACGTCCCAGATGTCCCATATGTCCCATATGTCCCTAATGTCCCAGGCGTCCTAGATATTCCATATGTCCCTAACGTCCCAGACGTCCTAAATGTCCCATATGTCCCTAACGTCCCAGACGTCCAATATGTCCTTAACGTCCCAGACGTCCCAGACGTCCTAAATGTCCCATATGTCCCTAACGTCCCAGACGTCTCAGACGTCCTAGATGTCCTATATGTCCCTAACGTCCCAGACGTCTCAGACGTCCTAAATGTCCCATATGTCCCTAACGTCCCAGACGTCCCATATGTCCTTAACGTCCCAGACGTCTTAGATGTCCCATATGTCCCATATGTCCCTAATGTCCCAGGCGCCCTAAATGTCCCATATGTCCTTAACGTCCCAGACGTCCCAGACGTCCTAGATGTGACATACGTCCTTAACGTCCCAGACGTCCCAGATGTCCTATATGTCCCTAACGTCCCAGACGTCCCATATGTCCCATATGTCCCATATGTGCTTAATGTCCCAGGCGTCCCAAATGTCCCATATGTCCCTAACGTCCCAGACGTCCTAGATGTCCCATATATCTTTAACGTCCCAGACGTCCCAGATATCCCATATGTCTTATATCTCAATAACGTCCCAGACGTCCCAGATGTCCCATAAGTCCCTAACGTCCCAGATGTTCCATATGTCCCTAACGTCCCAGACGTCCTAGATGTCCTATATGTCCCTAACGTCCCAGACGTCCCAGATCTCCCATATGTCCCTAACGTCCCAGACGTTCTAGATGTCCCTTATACCCTTAAAGTCCCAGGCGTCCCAGATGTCTTATATGTCCCTAACGTCCCAGACGTTTCAGATGTTCTATATGTCCCATATATCCCTAATGTCCCAGGTGTCCCAGATCTCCCATATGTCCCAAATGTCCCTAATGTCCCAGGCGTCCTAAATGTCCCATATGTCCTTAACGTCCCAGACCTCCCAGACGTCCTAGATGTCCCAAATGTCCTTAACGTCCCAGACGTCCCAGATGTCCCATATGTTTCATATGTTTCTAATGTTTCAGGCGTCCTGGATGTGCCATATGTCCCTAACGTCCCAGACGTACCAGATGTCCTAGATGTCCCATATGTCCTTAACGTCCCAGACGTCACAGATGTCCCATATGTCCCTAACGTCCCAGACGTCCCAGATGTCCCATATGTCCTTAATATCCCAGGCGTAGTAGATGTCCCATATGTCCTTAACGTCCCAGACGTCCCAGACGCCCTAGATGTCCTATATGTCCTTAACGTCCCAGACGTCCTAGATGTCCCATATGTCCTTAACGTCACAGACGTCCCAGATGTCCCATATGTCCCATATGTCCCTAATGTCCCAGGCGCCCTAAATGTCCCATATGTCCTTAACGTCCCAGACGTCCCAGACGTCCTAAATGTCCCATATCTCCTTAACGTCCCAGACGTCCCAGATGTCCCATATGTCCCATATGTCCTTAATATCCCAGGCGCCCTAAATGTCCCATATGTCCTTAACGTCCCAGACGTCCCAGATGTCCTAAATGTCCCATATGTCCTTAACGTCCCAGAAGTCCCAGACGTCCTAAATGTCCCATATGTCCTTAACGTCCTAGACGTCCCAGATGTCCCATATGTCCCTAATGTCGCAGGCGCCCTAAATGTCCCATATGTCCTTAACGTCCCAGACGTCCCAGACGCCCTAAATGTCCCATATGTCTCTAACGTCCCAGACGTCCCATATGTCCCATATGTCCCATATGTCCTTAATGTCCAAGGCGTCCCAGATGTCCCATATTTCCCTAACGTCTCAGACGTCCTAGATGTCCCATATATCCTTAACGTCCCAGACGTCCCAGATATCCCATATGTCCTATATCTCCCTAACGTCCCAGACGTCCCAGATGTCCCATATGTCCCTAACGTAACAGATGTTCTATATGTCCCTAACGTCCCAGACGTCCTAGATGTCTTATATGCCCCTAACGCCCCAGACGTCCCAGATCTCCCATATGTTCCTAACGTCCCAGACGTTCTAGATGTCCCTTATATCCTTAACGTCCCAGACGTGTCAGATGTCCTATATGTCTCTAACGTCCCAGACGTCCCATATGTCCCATATGTCCCATATGTGCTTAATGTCCCAGGCGTCCCAAATGTCCCATATGTCCCTAACGTCCCAGACGTCCTAGATGTCCCGTATATCCTTAACGTCCCAGATATCCCATATGTCCTATACCTCAATAACGTCCCAGACGTCCCAGATGTCCCATATGTCCCTAACGTCCCAGATGTTCCATATGTCCCTAACGTCCCAGACGTCCTAGATGTCCTATATGTCCCTAACGTCCCAGACGTCCCAGATCTCCCATATGTCCCTAACGTCCCAGACGTTCTAGATGTCCTTTATACCCTTAACGTCCCAGGCGTCCCAGATGTCTTATATGTCCCTAACGTCCCAGACGTTTCAGATGTTCTATATGTCCCATATATCCCTAATGTCCCAGGTGTCCCAGATCTCCCATATGTCCCAAATGTCCCTAATGTCCCAGGCGTCCTAAATGTCCCATATGTCCTTAACGTCCCAGACCTCCCAGACGTCCTAGATGTCCCAAATGTCCTTAACGTCCCAGACGTCCCAGATGTCCCATATGTTTCATATGTTTCTAATGTCCCAGGCGTCCTGGATGTGCCATATGTCCCTAACGTCCCAGACGTACCAGATGTCCTAGATGTCCAATATGTCCTTAACGTCCCAGACGTCACAGATGTCCCATATGTCCCTAACGTCCCAGACGTCCCAGATGTCCCATATGTCCTTAATATCCCAGGCGTAGTAGATGTCCCATATGTCCTTAACGTCCCAGACGTCCCAGACGCCCTAGATGTCCTATATGTCCTTAACGTCCCAGACGTCCTAGATGTCCCATATGTCCTTAACGTCCCAGACGTCCCAGATATCCCATATGTGCCATATGTCCCTAATGTCCCAGGCGCCCTAAATGTCCCATATGTCCTTAACGTCCCAGACGTCCCAGACGTCCTAAATGTCCCATATGCCCTTAACGTCCCAGACGTCCCAGATGTCCCATATGTCCCATATGTCCCATATGTCCTTAATATCCCAGGCGCCCTAAATGTCCCATATGTCCTTAACGTCCCAGACGTCCCAGATGTCCTAAATGTCCCATATGTCCTTAACGTCCCAGAAGTCCCAGACGTCCTAAATGTCCCATATGTCCTTAACGTCCTAGACGTCCCAGATGTCCCATATGTCCCATATGTCCCTAATGTCCCAGGCGCCCTAAATGTCCCATATGTCCTTAACGTCCCAGACGTCCCAGACGCCCTAAATGTCCCATATGTCTCTAACGTCCCAGACGTCCCATATGTCCCATATGTCCCATATGTCCTTAATGTCCAAGGCGTCCCAGATGTCCCATATTTCCCTAACGTCTCAGACGTCCTAGATGTCCCATATATCCTTAACGTCCCAGACGTCCCAGATATCCCATATGTCCTATATCTCCCTAACGTCCCAGACGTCCCAGATGTTTCATATGTCCCTAACGTCCCAGATGTTCCATATGTCCCTAACGTCCCAGACGTCCTAGATGTCTTATATGCCCCTAACGCCCCAGACGTCCCAGATCTCCCATATGTTCCTAACGTCCCAGACGTTCTAGGTGTCCCTTATATCCTTAACGTCCCAGACGTGTCAGATGTCCCATATGTCAATAACGTCCCAGACGTCCCAGACTTCCCATATGTCTCATATGTCCCTAATGTCCAGGGCGTCCTAAATGTCCCATATGTCCTTAACGTCCCAGACGTCCCAGACGTCCCAGATGTCCCATATGTTTCATATGTTTCTAATGTCCCAGGCGTCCTGGATGTGCCATATGTCCCTAACGTCCCAGAGGTACCAGATGTCCTAGATGTCCCATATGTCCTTAACGTCCCAGACGTCACAGATGTCCCATGTGTCCCTAACGTCCCAGACGTCCCAGATGTCCCATATGTCCTTAATATCCTAGGCGTAGTAAATGTCCCATATGTCCTTAACGTCCCAGACGTCCCAGACGCCCTAGATGTCCCATATGTCCTTAACGTCCCAGACGTCCTAGATGTCCCATATGTCCTTAACGTCCCAGAGGTCCCAGATGTCCCATATGTCCCATATGTCCCTAATGTCCCAGGCCTCCTAGATGTCCCATATGTCCTTAACGTCCCAGGCGTCCCAGATGTCCCATATGTCCGTAACGTCCCAGACGTACCAGATGTTCAATGTGTCCCATATGTCCCTAATGTCCCAGGCGTCCCAGATGTCCCATATGTCCCAAATGTCCCTAATGTCCCAAGCGTCCTAAATGTTCCATATGTCCTTAACGTTCCAGACGTCCCAGACGTCGTAGATGTCCCAAATGTCCTTAACGTCCCAGACGTCCCAGATGTCCCATATGTTCCATATGTTTCTAATGTCCCAAGCGTCCTAGATGTTCTATATGTCCCTAACGTCCCAGACGTCCCAGATGTCCTAGATGTCCCATATGTCCTTAACGTCCCAGACGTCCCAGATGTCCCATAAGTCCTTAACGTCCCAGACGTCCCAAATGTCCCATATGTCCCTAACGTCCCAGGCGTCCTAAATGTCCCATATGTTCTTAACGTCCCAGACGTCCCAGATGCCTTAGATGTCCCATATGTCATTAACGTCCCGGACGTCCCAGATCTCCCATGTGTCCCTAACGTCCCAGACGTCCCAGATGTCTCATATGTCCCATATGTCCCTAATGTCCGAGGCGTCCCAGACGTCCCATATGTCCCATATGTCCCTAATGTCCCAGGCGTCCTAAATGTCCCATATGTCCTTAACGTCCCAGGAGTCCCAGACGTCCTAGATGTCCCATATGTCCGTAAGGTCCCAGACGTCCCTGATGTCCCATATGTCCCATGTGTCCCTAATGACCCAGGCGTCCTAGATGTTCTATATGTCCCTAACGTCCAAGACGTCCTAAATGTCCCATATGTCCCTAACGTCCCAGACGTCCCAGCTGTCCCGTATGTCCTTAACGCCCCTTACGTCCCAGACGTCCTAGATGTCCTATATGTCCCTAACGTCTCAGACGTCCCTGATGTCCCATATGTCCCACATGTCCCTAATGTGCCAGGCGTCCCAGATGTCGCATATGTCCCATATTTACCTAATGTCCCAGGCGTCATAAATGTCCCACATGTCCATAACGTCCCAGACGTCCCGGACGTCCTAAATGTCGCATATGTCTCTAACGTCCCAGACGTCTCAGCTGTCCCGTATGTCCCTAACGTCCTAGATGTCCGAGATGTCCTAGATGTCCCATATGTCTCTAACGTCACAGACGTCCTAGATGTCCTATATATTCCTAACGTCCCAGTTGTCCCATATGTCCCTAAAGTCAAAGACGTCCCAGATGTCCCATATGTCCCTAACGTCCCAGATGTTCTATATGTCCCTAACGTCCCAGACGTCCTAGATGTTTTATATGCCCCTAACGCCCCAGACGTCCCAGATCTCCCATATGCTCCTAACGTCCCAGACGTTCTAGGTGTCCCTTATATCCTTAACGTCCCAGACGTGTCAGATGTCCTATATGTCTCTAACGTCCCAGACGTCCCATATGTCCCATATGTCCCATATGTGCTTAATGTCCCAGGCGTCCCAAATGTCCCATATGTCCCTAACGTCCCAGACGTCCTAGATGTCCCATATATCCTTAACGTCCCAGATATCCCATATGTCCTATATCTCAATAACGTCCCAGACGTCCCAGATGTCCCATATGTCCCTAACGTCCCAGATGTTCCATATGTCCCTAACGTCCCAGACGTCCTAGATGTCCTATATGTCCCTAACGGCCCAGACGTCCCAGATCTCCCATATGTCCCTAACGTCCCAGACGTACTAGATGTCCCTCATACCCTTAACGTCCCAGGCGTCCCAGATGTCTTATATGTCCCTAACGTCCCAGACGTTTCAGATGTTCCATATGTCCCATATATCACTAATGTCCCAGGTGTCCCAGATCTCCCATATGTCCCAAATGTCCCTAATGTCCCAGGCGTCCTAAATGTCCCATATGTCCTTAACGTCCCAGACCTCCCAGACGTCCTAGATGTCCCAAATGTCCTTAACGTCCCAGACGTCCCAGATGTCCCATATGTTTCATATGTTTCTAATGTCCCAGGCGTCCTGGATGTGCCATATGTCCCTAACGTCCCAGACGTACCAGATGTCCTAGATGTCCAATATGTCCTTAACGTCCCAGACGTCACAGATGTCCCATATGTCCCTAACGTCCCAGACGTCCCAGATGTCCCATATGTCCTTAATATCCCAGGCGTAGTAGATGTCCCATATGTCCTTAACGTCCCAGACGTCCCAGACGCCCTAGATGTCCTATATGTCCTTAACGTCCCAGACGTCCTAGATGTCCCATATGTCCTTAACGTCCCAGACGTCCCAGATGTCCCATATGTGCCGTATGTCCCTAATGTCCCAGGCGCCCTAAATGTCCCATATGTCTTTAACGTCCCAGACGTCCCAGACGTCCTAAATGTCCCATATGTCCTTAACGTCCCAGACGTCCCATATGTCCCATATGTCCTTAATATCCCAGGCGCCCTAAATGTCCCATATGTCCTTAACGTCCCAGACGTCCCAGATGTCCTAAATGTCCCATATGTCCTTAACGTCCCAGAAGTCCCAGACGTCCTAAATGTCCCATATGTCCTTAACGTCCTAGACGTCCCAGATGTCCCATATGTCCCATATGTCCCTAATGTCCCAGACGCCCTAAATGTCCCATATGTCCTTAACGTCCCAGACGACCCAGAAGCCCTAAATGTCCCATATGTCTCTAACGTCCCAGACGTCCCATATGTCCCATATGTCCCATATGTCCTTAATGTCCAAGGCGTCCCAGATGTCCCATATTTCCCTAACGTCTCAGACGTCCTAGATGTCCCATACATCCTTAACGTCCCAGACGTCCCAGATATCCCATATGTCCTATATCTCCCTAACGTCCCAGACGTCCCAGATGTCCCATATGTCCCTAACGTCCCAGATGTTCCATATGTCCCTAACGTCCCAGACGTCCTAGATGTCTTATATGCCCCTAACGCCCCAGACGTCCCAGATCTCTCATATGTTCCTAACGTCCCAGTCGTTCTAGGTGTCCCTTATATCCTTAACGTCCCAGACGTGTCAGATGTCCCATATGTCAATAACGTCCCAGACGTCCCAGACCTCCCATATGTCTCATATGTCCCTAATGTCCAGGGCGTCCTAAATGTCCCATATGTCCTTAACGTCCCAGACGTCCCAGACGTCCCAGATGTCCCATATGTTTCATATGTTTCTAATGTCCCAGGCGTCCTGGATGTGCCATATGTCCCTAACGTCCCAGAGGTACCAGATGTCCTAGATGTCCCATATGTCAATAACGTCCCAGACGTCCCAGACCTCCCATATGTCTCATATGTCCCTAATGTCCAGGGCGTCCTAAATGTCCCATATGTCCTTAACGTCCCTAACGTCCCAGACGTCCCAGATGTCCCATATGTCCTTAATATCCTAGGCGTAGTAAATGTCCCATATGTCCTTAACGTCCCAGACGTCCCAGACGCCCTAGATGTCCCATATGTCCTTAACGTCCCAGACGTCCTAGATGTCCAATATGTCCTTAACGTCCCAGAGGTCCCAGATGTCCCATATGTCCCATATGTCCCTAATGTCCCAGGCGCCCTAAATGTCCCATATGTCCTTAACGTCCCTGACGTCCCAGACGTCCTAAATGTCCCATATGTCCTTAACGTCCCAGACGTCCCAGATGTCCCATATGTCCCATATGTCCTTAATATCCCAGGCGCCCTAAATGTCCCATATGTCCTTAACGTCCCAGACGTCCCAGACGTCCTAAATGTCCCATATGTCCTTAACGTCCCAGACGTCCCAGATGTCCAATATGTCCCATATGTCCCTAATGTCCCAGGCGCCCTAAATGTCCCATATGTCCTTAACGTCCCAGACGTTCCAAACGTCCTAAATGTCCCATATGTCCTTAACGTCCCAGACGTCCCAGATGTCCCATATGTCTCTAACGTCCCAGACGTCCCATATGTCCCATATGTCCCATATATCCTTAACGTCCCAGACGTCCCAGATATCCCATATGTCCTATATCTATCTAACGTCCCAGACCTCCCAGATGTCCCATATGTCCCTAACGTCCCAGATGTTCCATATGTCCCTAACGTCCCAGACGTCCCATATATCCTTAACGTCCCAGACGTCCCAGATATCCCATATGTCCTATATCTCCCTAACGTCCCAGACGTCCCAGATGTCCCATATGTCCCTAACGTTCTAGATCTCCCATATGTCCCTAACGTCCCAGACGTTCTAGGTGTCCCTTATATCTTTAACGTCCCAGACGTCCGAGATGTCCCATATGTCAATAACGTCCCAGACGTCCCAGATGTCCTATATGTCCCATATGTCCCTAATGTCCCAGGCGTCCCAGACCTCCCATATGTCCCATATGTCCCTAATGTCTAGGGCGTCCTAAATGTCCCATATGTCCTTAACGTCCCAGACGTCCCAGACGTCCTAGATGTCCCATTTGTCCTTAACGTCCCAGACGTCCCAGATATCCCATATGTCCCATATGTCCCTAATGTCCAGGGCGTCCTAAATGTCCCATATCTCCTTAACGTCCCAGACGTCCCAGACGTCCTAGATGTCCCAAATGTCCTTAACGTCCCAGACGTTTCAGATGTCCCATATGTTTCATATGTTTCTAATGTCCCAGGCGTCCTAGATGTTCCATATGTCCCTAACGTCCCAGACGTCCTAGATGTCCTAGATGTCCCATATGTCCTTAACGTTTCAGACGTCCCAGATGTCCCATATGTAACTAATGTCCCAGACGTCCCAGATGTCCCATATGTCCCTAGCATCCCAGACGTCCCAGATGTCCCATATGTTCTTAACGTCCCAGACGTCCCAGATGTCCCATATGTAACTAATGTCCCAGACGTCCCAGATGTCCCATATGTCCCATATGTCCCTAACGTCCCAGGCGTCCCAGATGTCCCATATGTCCTATATGTCCCCAATGTCCCAGGCGTCCTAAATATCCCATATGTCCTTAACGTCCCAGACGTCCCAGATGTACCATATGTCCCTAACGCCCCAGACGTCCCAGATGTCCCATATGTCCCATATGTCCCTAATGTCCCAGACGTCCTAGATGTCCCATATATCCTTAACGTCCCAGACGTCCCAGTATATCCCATATGTCCTATACCTCCCTAACGTCCCAGACGTCCCAGATGTCCCATATGTCCCTAACGTCCCAGATGTTCCATATGTCCCTAAAGTCCCAGACGTCCTAGATGTCTTATATGTCCCTAACGTCCCAGACGTCCCAGATCTCCCATATGTCCCTAACGTCCCAGACGTCCTAGATGTCCCTTATGTCCTTAACGTCTTAGACGTCCCAGATGTCCCATATGTCAATAACGTCCCAGACGTCCCAGATGTCCTATATGTCCCATATGTCCTTAACGTCCCAGACGTCCTAGATGTCCCTTATGTCCTTAACGTCCCAGACGTCCCAGATGTCCCATATGTCAATAACGTCCCAGACGTCCCAGATGTCTTATATGTTCCTAACGTCCCAGACGTCCCAGATCTCCCATATGTCTTTAACGTCCCAGACGTCCCAGATCTCCCATATGTCCCTAACGTCCCAGACGTCCTAGATGTCCCTTATGTCCTTAACGTCCCAGACGTCCCAGATGTCCCATATGTCAATAACGTCCCAGACCTCCCATATGTCCCATATTGCCTAATGTCCAGGGCGTCCTAAATGTCCCATATGTCCTTAACGTCCCAGACGTCGCAGACGTCCTAGATGTCCCATATATCCTAAACGTCCCAGACGTCCCAGATATCCCATATATCCCATATGTCCCTAATGTCCCAGGCCTCCTAAATGTCCCATATGTCCTTAACGTCCCAGACCTCCCAGACGTCCTAGATGTCCCAAATGTCCTTAACGTACCAGACGTCCCAGATGTCCCATATGTCCCTAAAGTCCCAGACGTCCCAGATGTCCCATATGTCCCTAACGACCCAGACGTCGTAGATGTCCCATATGTCCTTAACGTCCCAGACGTCCCAGATGTCCCATATGTTTCATATGTTTCTAATGTCCCAGGGGTCCTGGATGTGCCATATGTCCCTAACGTCCCAGACGTACCAGATGTCCTAGATGTCCAATATGTCCTTAACGTCCCAGACGTCACAGATGTCCCATATGTCCCTAACGTCCCAGACGTCCCAGATGTCCCATATGTCCTTAATATCCCAGGCGTAGTAGATGTCCCATATGTCCTTAACGTCCCAGACGTCCCAGACGCCCTAGATGTCCTATATGTCCTTAACGTCCCAGACGTCCTAGATGTCCCATATGTCCTTAACGTCCCAGACGTCCCAGATGTCCCATATGTGCCGTATGTCCCTAATGTCCCAGGCGCCCTAAATGTCCCATATGTCTTTAACGTCCCAGACGTCCCAGACGTCCTAAATGTCCCATATGTCCTTAACGTCCCAGACGTCCCATATGTCCCATATGTCCTTAATATCCCAGGCGCCCTAAATGTCCCATATGTCCTTAACGTCCCAGACGTCCCAGATGTCCTAAATGTCCCATATGTCCTTAACGTCCCAGAAGTCCCAGACGTCCTAAATGTCCCATATGTCCTTAACGTCCTAGACGTCCCAGATGTCCCATATGTCCCATATGTCCCTAATGTCCCAGACGCCCTAAATGTCCCATATGTCCTTAACGTCCCAGACGACCCAGAAGCCCTAAATGTCCCATATGTCTCTAACGTCCCAGACGTCCCATATGTCCCATATGTCCCATATGTCCTTAATGTCCAAGGCGTCCCAGATGTCCCATATTTCCCTAACGTCTCAGACGTCCTAGATGTCCCATATATCCTTAACGTCCCAGACGTCCCAGATATCCCATATGTCCTATATCTCCCTAACGTCCCAGACGTCCCAGATGTCCCATATGTCCCTAACGTCCCAGATGTTCCATATGTCCCTAACGTCCCAGACGTCCTAGATGTCTTATATGCCCCTAACGCCCCAGACGTCCCAGATCTCTCATATGTTCCTAACGTCCCAGTCGTTCTAGGTGTCCCTTATATCCTTAACGTCCCAGACGTGTCAGATGTCCCATATGTCAATAACGTCCCAGACGTCCCAGACCTCCCATATGTCTCATATGTCCCTAATGTCCAGGGCGTCCTAAATGTCCCATATGTCCTTAACGTCCCAGACGTCCCAGACGTCCCAGATGTCCCATATGTTTCATATGTTTCTAATGTCCCAGGCGTCCTGGATGTGCCATATGTCCCTAACGTCCCAGAGGTACCAGATGTCCTAGATGTCCCATATGTCCTTAACGTCCCAGACGTCACAGATGTCCCATGTGTCCCTAACGTCCCAGACGTCCCAGATGTCCCATATGTCCTTAATATCCTAGGCGTAGTAAATGTCCCATATGTCCTTAACGTCCCAGACGTCCCAGACGCCCTAGATGTCCCATATGTCCTTAACGTCCCAGACGTCCTAGATGTCCAATATGTCCTTAACGTCCCAGAGGTCCCAGATGTCCCATATGTCCCATATGTCCCTAATGTCCCAGGCGCCCTAAATGTCCCATATGTCCTTAACGTCCCTGACGTCCCAGACGTCCTAAATGTCCCATATGTCCTTAACGTCCCAGACGTCCCAGATGTCCCATATGTCCCATATGTCCTTAATATCCCAGGCGCCCTAAATGTCCCATATGTCCTTAACGTCCCAGACGTCCCAGATGTCCTAAATGTCCCATATGTCCTTAACGTCCCAGAAGTCCCAGACGTCCTAAATGTCCCATATGTCCTTAACGTCCTAGACGTCCCAGATGTCCCATATGTCCCATATGTCCCTAATGTCCCAGACGCCCTAAATGTCCCATATGTCCTTAACGTCCCAGACGACCCAGAAGCCCTAAATGTCCCATATGTCTCTAACGTCCCAGACGTCCCATATGTCCCATATGTCCCATATGTCCTTAATGTCCAAGGCGTCCCAGATGTCCCATATTTCCCTAACGTCTCAGACGTCCTAGATGTCCCATACATCCTTAACGTCCCAGACGTCCCAGATATCCCATATGTCCTATATCTCCCTAACGTCCCAGACGTCCCAGATGTCCCATATGTCCCTAACGTCCCAGATGTTCCATATGTCCCTAACGTCCCAGACGTCCTAGATGTCTTATATGCCCCTAACGCCCCAGACGTCCCAGATCTCTCATATGTTCCTAACGTCCCAGTCGTTCTAGGTGTCCCTTATATCCTTAACGTCCCAGACGTGTCAGATGCCCTAACGTCCCAGACGTTCTAGGTGTCCCTTATATCTTTAACGTCCCAGACGTCCGAGATGTCCCATATGTCAATAACGTCCCAGACGTCCCAGATGTCCTATATGTCCCATATGTCCCTAATGTCCCAGGCGTCCCAGACCTCCCATATGTCCCATATGTCCCTAATGTCTAGGGCGTCCTAAATGTCCCATATGTCCTTAACGTCCCAGACGTCCCAGACGTCCTAGATGTCCCATTTGTCCTTAACGTCCCAGACGTCTCAGATATCCCATATGTCCCATATGTCCCTAATGTCCAGGGCGTCCTAAATGTCCCATATCTCCTTAACGTCCCAGACGTCCCAGACGTCCTAGATGTCCCAAATGTCCTTAACGTCCCAGACGTTTCAGATGTCCCATATGTTTCATATGTTTCTAATGTCCCAGGCGTCCTAGATGTTCCATATGTCCCTAACGTCCCTGACGTCCCAGACGTCCTAAATGTCCCATATGTCCTTAACGTCCCAGACGTCCCAGATGTCCCATATGTCCCATATGTCCTTAATATCCCAGGCGCCCTAAATGTCCCATATGTCCTTAACGTCCCAGACGTCCCAGACGTCCTAAATGTCCCATATGTCCTTAACGTCCCAGACGTCCCAGATGTCCAATATGTCCCATATGTCCCTAATGTCCCAGGCGCCCTAAATGTCCCATATGTCCTTAACGTCCCAGACGTTCCAAACGTCCTAAATGTCCCATATGTCCTTAACGTCCCAGACGTCCCAGATGTCCCATATGTCTCTAACGTCCCAGACGTCCCATATGTCCCATATGTCCCATATGTCCTTAATGTCCCAGGCGTCCCAGATGTCCCATATTTCCCTAACGTCCCAGACGTCCTAGATGTCCCATATATCCTTAACGTCCCAGACGTCCCAGATATCCCATATGTCCTATATCTATCTAACGTCCCAGACCTCCCAGATGTCCCATATGTCCCTAACGTCCCAGATGTTCCATATGTCCCTAACGTCCCAGACGTCCTAGATGTCCCATATATCCTTAACGTCCCAGACGTCCCAGATATCCCATATGTCCTATATCTCCCTAACGTCCCAGACGTCCCAGATGTCCCATATGTCCCTAACGTTCTAGATCTCCCATATGTCCCTAACGTCCCAGACGTTCTAGGTGTCCCTTATATCTTTAACGTCCCAGACGTCCGAGATGTCCCATATGTCAATAACGTCCCAGACGTCCCAGATGTCCTATATGTCCCATATGTCCCTAATGTCCCAGGCGTCCCAGACCTCCCATATGTCCCATATGTCCCTAATGTCTAGGGCGTCCTAAATGTCCCATATGTCCTTAACGTCCCAGACGTCCCAGACGTCCTAGATGTCCCATTTGTCCTTAACGTCCCAGACGTCCCAGATATCCCATATGTCCCATATGTCCCTAATGTCCAGGGCGTCCTAAATGTCCCATATCTCCTTAACGTCCCAGACGTCCCAGACGTCCTAGATGTCCCAAATGTCCTTAACGTCCCAGACGTTTCAGATGTCCCATATGTTTCATATGTTTCTAATGTCCCAGGCGTCCTAGATGTTCCATATGTCCCTAACGTCCCAGACGTCCTAGATGTCCTAGATGTCCCATATGTCCTTAACGTTTCAGACGTCCCAGATGTCCCATATATAACTAATGTCCCAGACGTCCCAGATGTCCCATATGTCCCTAGCATCCCAGACGTCCCAGATGTCCCATATGTTCTTAACGTCCCAGACGTCCCAGATGTTCCATATGTAACTAATGTCCCAGACGTCCCAGATGTCCCATATGTCCCATATGTCCCTAACGTCCCAGACGTCCCAGATGTACCATATGTCCCTAACGCCCCAGACGTCCCAGATGTCCCATATGTCCCATATGTCCCTAATGTCCCAGACGTCCTAGATGTCCCATATATCCTTAACGTCCCAGACGTCCCAGTATATCCCATATGTCCTATACCTCCCTAACGTCCCAGACGTCCCAGATGTCCCATATGTCCCTAACGTCCCAGATGTTCCATATGTCCCTAAAGTCCCAGACGTCCTAGATGTCTTATATGTCCCTAACGTCCCAGACGTCCCAGATCTCCCATATGTCCCTAACGTCTCAGACGTCCTAGATGTCCCTTATGTCCTTAACGTCTTAGACGTCCCAGATGTCCCATATGTCAATAACGTCCCAGACGTCCCAGATGTCCTATATGTCCCATATGTCCTTAACGTCCCAGACGTCCTAGATGTCCCTTATGTCCTTAACGTCCCAGACGTCCCAGATGTCCCATATGTCAATAACGTCCCAGACGTCCCAGATGTCTTATATGTTCCTAACGTCCCAGACGTCCCAGATCTCCCATATGTCTTTAACGTCCCAGACGTCCCAGATCTCCCATATGTCCCTAACGTCCCAGACGTCCTAGATGTCCCTTATGTCCTTAACGTCCCAGACGTCCCAGATGTCCCATATGTCAATAACGTCCCAGACCTCCCATATGTCCCATATTGCCTAATGTCCAGGGCGTCCTAAATGTCCCATATGTCCTTAACGTCCCAGACGTCGCAGACGTCCTAGATGTCCCATATATCCTAAACGTCCCAGACGTCCCAGATATCCCATATATCCCATATGTCCCTAATGTCCCAGGCCTCCTAAATGTCCCATATGTCCTTAACGTCCCAGACCTCCCAGACGTCCTAGATGTCCCAAATGTCCTTAACGTACCAGACGTCCCAGATGTCCCATATGTCCCTAAAGTCCCAGACGTCCCAGATGTCCCATATGTCCCTAACGACCCAGACGTCGTAGATGTCCCATATGTCCTTAACGTCCCAGACGTCCCAGATGTCCCATATGTTTCATATGTTTCTAATGTCCCAGGGGTCCTGGATGTGCCATATGTCCCTAACGTCCCAGACGTACCAGATGTCCTAGATGTCCAATATGTCCTTAACGTCCCAGACGTCACAGATGTCCCATATGTCCCTAACGTCCCAGACGTCCCAGATGTCCCATATGTCCTTAATATCCCAGGCGTAGTAGATGTCCCATATGTCCTTAACGTCCCAGACGTCCCAGACGCCCTAGATGTCCTATATGTCCTTAACGTCCCAGACGTCCTAGATGTCCCATATGTCCTTAACGTCCCAGACGTCCCAGATGTCCCATATGTGCCGTATGTCCCTAATGTCCCAGGCGCCCTAAATGTCCCATATGTCTTTAACGTCCCAGACGTCCCAGACGTCCTAAATGTCCCATATGTCCTTAACGTCCCAGACGTCCCATATGTCCCATATGTCCTTAATATCCCAGGCGCCCTAAATGTCCCATATGTCCTTAACGTCCCAGACGTCCCAGATGTCCTAAATGTCCCATATGTCCTTAACGTCCCAGAAGTCCCAGACGTCCTAAATGTCCCATATGTCCTTAACGTCCTAGACGTCCCAGATGTCCCATATGTCCCATATGTCCCTAATGTCCCAGACGCCCTAAATGTCCCATATGTCCTTAACGTCCCAGACGACCCAGAAGCCCTAAATGTCCCATATGTCTCTAACGTCCCAGACGTCCCATATGTCCCATATGTCCCATATGTCCTTAATGTCCAAGGCGTCCCAGATGTCCCATATTTCCCTAACGTCTCAGACGTCCTAGATGTCCCATATATCCTTAACGTCCCAGACGTCCCAGATATCCCATATGTCCTATATCTCCCTAACGTCCCAGACGTCCCAGATGTCCCATATGTCCCTAACGTCCCAGATGTTCCATATGTCCCTAACGTCCCAGACGTCCTAGATGTCTTATATGCCCCTAACGCCCCAGACGTCCCAGATCTCTCATATGTTCCTAACGTCCCAGTCGTTCTAGGTGTCCCTTATATCCTTAACGTCCCAGACGTGTCAGATGTCCCATATGTCAATAACGTCCCAGACGTCCCAGACCTCCCATATGTCTCATATGTCCCTAATGTCCAGGGCGTCCTAAATGTCCCATATGTCCTTAACGTCCCAGACGTCCCAGACGTCCCAGATGTCCCATATGTTTCATATGTTTCTAATGTCCCAGGCGTCCTGGATGTGCCATATGTCCCTAACGTCCCAGAGGTACCAGATGTCCTAGATGTCCCATATGTCCTTAACGTCCCAGACGTCACAGATGTCCCATGTGTCCCTAACGTCCCAGACGTCCCAGATGTCCCATATGTCCTTAATATCCTAGGCGTAGTAAATGACCCATATGTCCTTAACGTCCCAGACGTCCCAGACGCCCTAGATGTCCCATATGTCCTTAACGTCCCAGACGTCCTAGATGTCTAATATGTCCTTAACGTCCCAGAGGTCCCAGATGTCCCATATGTCCCATATGTCCCTAATGTCCCAGGCGCCCTAAATGTCCCATATGTCCTTAACGTCCCTGACGTCCCAGACGTCCTAAATGTCCCATATGTCCTTAACGTCCCAGACGTCCCAGATGTCCCATATGTCCCATATGTCCTTAATATCCCAGGCGCCCTAAATGTCCCATATGTCCTTAACGTCCCAGACGTCCCAGACGTCCTAAATGTCCCATATGTCCTTAACGTCCCAGACGTCCCAGATGTCCAATATGTCCCATATGTCCCTAATGTCCCAGGCGCCCTAAATGTCCCATATGTCCTTAACGTCCCAGACGTTCCAAACGTCCTAAATGTCCCATATGTCCTTAACGTCCCAGACGTCCCAGATGTCCCATATGTCTCTAACGTCCCAGACGTCCCATATGTCCCATATGTCCCATATGTCCTTAATGTCCCAGGCGTCCCAGATGTCCCATATTTCCCTAACGTCCCAGACGTCCTAGATGTCCCATATATCCTTAACGTCCCAGACGTCCCAGATATCCCATATGTCCTATATCTATCTAACGTCCCAGACCTCCCAGATGTCCCATATGTCCCTAACGTCCCAGATGTTTCATATGTCCCTAACGTCCCAGACGTCCTAGATGTCCCATATATCCTTAACGTCCCAGACGTCCCAGATATCCCATATGTCCTATATCTCCCTAACGTCCCAGACGTCCCAGATGTCCCATATGTCCCTAACGTTCTAGATCTCCCATATGTCCCTAACGTCCCAGACGTTCTAGGTGTCCCTTATATCTTTAACGTCCCAGACGTCCGAGATGTCCCATATGTCAATAACGTCCCAGACGTCCCAGATGTCCTATATGTCCCATATGTCCCTAATGTCCCAGGCGTCCCAGACCTCCCATATGTCCCATATGTCCCTAATGTCTAGGGCGTCCTAAATGTCCCATATGTCCTTAACGTCCCAGACGTCCCAGACGTCCTAGATGTCCCATTTGTCCTTAACGTCCCAGACGTCCCAGATATCCCATATGTCCCATATGTCATTAATGTCCAGGGCGTCCTGAATGTCCCATATCTCCTTAACGTCCCAGACGTCCCAGACGTCCTAGATGTCCCAAATGTCCTTAACGTCCCAGACGTTTCAGATGTCCCATATGTTTCATATGTTTCTAATGTCCCAGGCGTCCTAGATGTTCCATATGTCCCTAACGTCCCAGACGTCCTAGATGTCCTAGATGTCCCATATGTCCTTAACGTTTCAGACGTCCCAGATGTCTCATATGTAACTAATGTCCCAGACGTCCCAGATGTCCCATATGTCCCTAGCATCCCAGACGTCCCAGATGTCCCATATGTTCTTAACGTCCCAGACGTCCCAGATGTCCCATATGTAACTAATGTCCCAGACGTCCCAGATGTCCCATATGTCCCATATGTCCCTAACGTCCCAGGCGTCCCAGATGTCCCATATGTCCTATATGTCCCCAATGTCCCAGGCGTCCTAAATATCCCATATGTCCTTAACGTCCCAGACGTCCCAGATGTACCATATGTCCCTAACGCCCCAGACGTCCCAGATGTCCCATATGTCCCATATGTCCCTAATGTCCCAGACGTCCTAGATGTCCCATATATCCTTAACGTCCCAGACGTCCCAGTATATCCCATATGTCCTATACCTCCCTAACGTCCCAGACGTCCCAGATGTCCCATATGTCCCTAACGTCCCAGATGTTCCATATGTCCCTAAAGTCCCAGACGTCCTAGATGTCTTATATGTCCCTAACGTCCCAGACGTCCCAGATCTCCCATATGTCCCTAACGTCCCAGACGTCCTAGATGTCCCTTATGTCCTTAACGTCTTAGACGTCCCAGATGTCCCATATGTCAATAACGTCCCAGACGTCCCAGATGTCCTATATGTCCCATATGTCCTTAACGTCCCAGACGTCCTAGATGTCCCTTATGTCCTTAACGTCCCAGACGTCCCAGATGTCCCATATGTCAATAACGTCCCAGACGTCCCAGATGTCTTATATGTTCCTAACGTCCCAGACGTCCCAGATCTCCCATATGTCTTTAACGTCCCAGACGTCCCAGATCTCCCATATGTCCCTAACGTCCCAGACGTCCTAGATGTCCCTTATGTCCTTAACGTCCCAGACGTCCCAGATGTCCCATATTGCCTAATGTCCAGGGCGTCCTAAATGTCCCATATGTCCTTAACGTCCCAGACGTCGCAGACGTCCTAGATGTCCCATATATCCTAAACGTCCCAGACGTCCCAGATATCCCATATATCCCATATGTCCCTAATGTCCCAGGCCTCCTAAATGTCCCATATGTCCTTAACGTCCCAGACCTCCCAGACGTCCTAGATGTCCCAAATGTCCTTAACGTACCAGACGTCCCAGATGTCCCATATGTCCCTAAAGTCCCAGACGTCCCAGATGTCCCATATGTCCCTAACGACCCAGACGTCGTAGATGTCCCATATGTCCTTAACGTCCCAGACGTCCCAGATGTCCCATATGTTTCATATGTTTCTAATGTCCCAGGCGTCCTGGATGTGCCATATGTCCCTAACGTCCCAGACGTACCAGATGTCCTAGATGTCCAATATGTCCTTAACGTCCCAGACGTCACAGATGTCCCATATGTCCCTAACGTCCCAGACGTCCCAGTGTCCCATATGTCCTTAATATCCCAGGCGTAGTAGATGTCCCATATGTCCTTAACGTCCCAGACGTCCCAGACGCCCTAGATGTCCTATATGTCCTTAACGTCCCAGACGTCCTAGATGTCCCATATGTCCTTAACGTCCCAGACGTCCCAGATGTCCCATATGTGCCGTATGTCCCTAATGTCCCAGGCGCCCTAAATGTCCCATATGTCTTTAACGTCCCAGACGTCCCAGACGTCCTAAATGTCCCATATGTCCTTAACGTCCCAGACGTCCCATATGTCCCATATGTCCTTAATATCCCAGGCGCCCTAAATGTCCCATATGTCCTTAACGTCCCAGACGTCCCAGATGTCCTAAATGTCCCATATGTCCTTAACGTCCCAGAAGTCCCAGACGTCCTAAATGTCCCATATGTCCTTAACGTCCTAGACGTCCCAGATGTCCCATATGTCCCATATGTCCCTAATGTCCCAGACGCCCTAAATGTCCCATATGTCCTTAACGTCCCAGACGACCCAGAAGCCCTAAATGTCCCATATGTCTCTAACGTCCCAGACGTCCCATATGTCCCATATGTCCCATATGTCCTTAATGTCCAAGGCGTCCCAGATGTCCCATATTTCCCTAACGTCTCAGACGTCCTAGATGTCCCATATATCCTTAACGTCCCAGACGTCCCAGATATCCCATATGTCCTATATCTCCCTAACGTCCCAGACGTCCCAGATGTCCCATATGTCCCTAACGTCCCAGATGTTCCATATGTCCCTAACGTCCCAGACGTCCTAGATGTCTTATATGCCCCTAACGCCCCAGACGTCCCAGATCTCTCATATGTTCCTAACGTCCCAGTCGTTCTAGGTGTCCCTTATATCCTTAACGTCCCAGACGTGTCAGATGTCCCATATGTCAATAACGTCCCAGACGTCCCAGACCTCCCATATGTCTCATATGTCCCTAATGTCCAGGGCGTCCTAAATGTCCCATATGTCCTTAACGTCCCAGACGTCCCAGACGTCCCAGATGTCCCATATGTTTCATATGTTTCTAATGTCCCAGGCGTCCTGGATGTGCCATATGTCCCTAACGTCCCAGAGGTACCAGATGTCCTAGATGTCCCATATGTCCTTAACGTCCCAGACGTCACAGATGTCCCATGTGTCCCTAACGTCCCAGACGTCCCAGATGTCCCATATGTCCTTAATATCCTAGGCGTAGTAAATGTCGCATATGTCCTTAACGTCCCAGACGTCCCAGACGCCCTAGATGTCCCATATGTCCTTAACGTCCCAGACGTCCTAGATGTCCCATATGTCCTTAACGTCCCAGAGGTCCCAGATGTCCCATATGTCCCATATGTCCCTAATGTCCCAGGCGCCCTAAATGTCCCATATGTCCTTAACGTCCCTGACGTCCCAGACGTCCTAAATGTCCCATATGTCCTTAACGTCCCAGACGTCCCAGATGTCCCATATGTCCCATATGTCCTTAATATTACAGGCGCCCTAAATGTCCCATATGTCCTTAACGTCCCAGACGTCCCAGACGTCCTAAATGTCCCATATGTCCTTAACGTCCCAGACGTCCCAGATGTCCAATATGTCCCATATGTCCCTAATGTCCCAGGCGCCCTAAATGTCCCATATGTCCTTAACGTCCCAGACGTTCCAAACGTCCTAAATGTCCCATATGTCCTTAACGTCCCAGACGTCCCAGATGTCCCATATGTCTCTAACGTCCCAGACGTCCCATATGTCCCATATGTCCCATATGTCCTTAATGTCCCAGGCGTCCCAGATGTCCCATATTTCCCTAACGTCCCAGACGTCCTAGATGTCCCATATATCCTTAACGTCCCAGACGTCCCAGATATCCCATATGTCCTATATCTATCTAACGTCCCAGACCTCCCAGATGTCCCATATGTCCCTAACGTCCCAGATGTTCCATATGTCCCTAACGTCCCAGACGTCCTAGATGTCCCATATATCCTTAACGTCCCAGACGTCCCAGATATCCCATATGTCCCTTATCTCCCTAACGTCCCAGACGTCCCAGATGTCCCATATGTCCCTAACGTTCTAGATCTCCCATATGTCCCTAACGTCCCAGACGTTCTAGGTGTCCCTTATATCTTTAACGTCCCAGACGTCCGAGATGTCCCATATGTCAATAACGTCCCAGACGTCCCAGATGTCCTATATGTCCCATATGTCCCTAATGTCCCAGGCGTCCCAGACCTCCCATATGTCCCATATGTCCCTAATGTCTAGGGCGTCCTAAATGTCCCATATGTCCTTAACGTCCCAGACGTCCCAGACGTCCTAGATGTCCCATTTGTCCTTAACGTCCCAGACGTCCCAGATATCCCATATGTCCCATATGTCCCTAATGTCCAGGGCGTCCTAAATGTCCCATATCTCCTTAACGTCCCAGACGTCCCAGACGTCCTAGATGTCCCAAATGTCCTTAACGTCCCAGACGTTTCAGATGTCCCATATGTTTCATATGTTTCTAATGTCCCAGGCGTCCTAGATGTTCCATATGTCCCTAACGTCCCAGACGTCCTAGATGTCCTAGATGTCCCATATGTCCTTAACGTTTCAGACGTCCCAGATGTCCCATATGTAACTAATGTCCCAGACGTCCCAGATGTCCCATATGTCCCTAGCATCCCAGACGTCCCAGATGTCCCATATGTTCTTAACGTCCCAGACGTCCCAGATGTCCCATATGTAACTAATGTCCCAGACGTCCCAGATGTCCCATATGTCCCATATGTCCCTAACGTCCCAGGCGTCCCAGATGTCCCATATGTCCTATATGTCCCCAATGTCCCAGGCGTCCTAAATATCCCATATGTCCTTAACGTCCCAGACGTCCCAGATGTACCATATGTCCCTAACGCCCCAGACGTCCCAGATGTCCCATATGTCCCATATGTCCCTAATGTCCCAGACGTCCTAGATGTCCCATATATCCTTAACGTCCCAGACGTCGCAGTATATCCCATATGTCCTATACCTCCCTAACGTCCCAGACGTCCCAGATGTCCCATATGTCCCTAACGTCCCAGATGTTCCATATGTCCCTAAAGTCCCAGACGTCCTAGATGTCTTATATGTCCCTAACGTCCCAGACGTCCCAGATCTCCCATATGTCCCTAACGTCCCAGACGTCCTAGATGTCCCTTATGTCCTTAACGTCTTAGACGTCCCAGATGTCCCATATGTCAATAACGTCCCAGACGTCCCAGATGTCCTATATGTCCCATATGTCCTTAACGTCCCAGACGTCCTAGATGTCCCTTATGTCCTTAACGTCCCAGACGTCCCAGACGTCCCAGATGTCCCATATGTTTCATATGTTTCTAATGTCCCAGGCGTCCTGGATGTGCCATATGTCCCTAACGTCCCAGAGGTAGCAGATGTCCTAGATGTCCCATATGTCCTTAACGTCCCAGACGTCACAGATGTCCCATGTGTCCCTAACGTCCCAGACGTCCCAGATGTCCCATATGTCCTTAATATCCTAGGCGTAGTAAATGTCCCATATGTCCTTAACGTCCCAGACGTCCCAGACGCCCTAGATGTCCCATATGTCCTTAACGTCCCAGACGTCCTAGATGTCCAATATGTCCTTAACGTCCCAGAGGTCCCAGATGTCCCATATGTCCCATATGTCCCTAATGTCCCAGGCGCCCTAAATGTCCCATATGTCCTTAACGTCCCTGACGTCCCAGACGTCCTAAATGTCCCATATGTCCTTAACGTCCCAGACGTCCCAGATGTCCCATATGTCCCATATGTCCTTAATATCCCAGGCGCCCTAAATGTCCCATATGTCCTTAACGTCCCAGACGTCCCAGACGTCCTAAATGTCCCATATGTCCTTAACGTCCCAGACGTCCCAGATGTCCAATATGTCCCATATGTCCCTAATGTCCCAGGCGCCCTAAATGTCCCATATGTCCTTAACGTCCCAGACGTTCCAAACGTCCTAAATGTCCCATATGTCCTTAACGTCCCAGACGTCCCAGATGTCCAAATGTCTCTAACGTCCCAGACGTCCCATATGTCCCATATGTTCCATATGTCCTTAATGTCCCAGGCGTCCCAGATGTCCCATATTTCCCTAACGTCCCAGACGTCCTAGATGTCCCATATATCCTTAACGTCCCAGACGTCCCAGATATCCCATATGTCCTATATCTATCTAACGTCCCAGACCTCCCAGATGTCCCATATGTCCCTAACGTCCCAGATGTTTCATATGTCCCTAACGTCCCAGACGTCCTAGATGTCCCATATATCCTTAACGTCCCAGACGTCCCAGATATCCCATATGTCCTATATCTCCCTAACGTCCCAGACGTCCCAGATGTCCCATATGTCCCTAACGTTCTAGATCTCCCATATGTCCCTAACGTCCCAGACGTTCTAGGTGTCCCTTATATCTTTAACGTCCCAGACGTCCGAGATGTCCCATATGTCAATAACGTCCCAGACGTCCCAGATGTCCTATATGTCCCATATGTCCCTAATGTCCCAGACGTCCTAGATGTCCCATATATCCTTAACGTCCCAGACGTCCCAGTATATCCCATATGTCCTATACCTCCCTAACGTCCCAGACGTCCCAGATGTCCCATATGTCCCTAACGTCCCAGATGTTCCATATGTCCCTAAAGTCCCAGACGTCCTAGATGTCTTATATGTCCCTAACGTCCCAGACGTCCCAGATCTCCCATATGTCCCTAACGTCCCAGACGTCCTAGATGTCCCTTATGTCCTTAACGTCTTAGACGTCCCAGATGTCCCATATGTCAATAACGTCCCAGACGTCCCAGATGTCCTATATGTCCCATATGTCCTTAACGTCCCAGACGTCCTAGATGTCCCTTATGTCCTTAACGTCCCAGACGTCCCAGATGTCCCATATGTCAATAACGTCCCAGACGTCCCAGATGTCTTATATGTTCCTAACGTCCCAGACGTCCCAGATCTCCCATATGTCTTTAACGTCCCAGACGTCCCAGATCTCCCATATGTCCCTAACGTCCCAGACGTCCTAGATGTCCCTTATGTCCTTAACGTCCCAGACGTCCCAGATGTCCCATATGTCAATAACGTCCCAGACCTCCCATATGTCCCATATTGCCTAATGTCCAGGGCGTCCTAAATGTCCCATATGTCCTTAACGTCCCAGACGTCGCAGACGTCCTAGATGTCCCATATATCCTAAACGTCCCAGACGTCCCAGATATCCCATATATCCCATATGTCCCTAATGTCCCAGGCCTCCTAAATGTCCCATATGTCCTTAACGTCCCAGACCTCCCAGACGTCCTAGATGTCCCAAATGTCCTTAACGTACCAGACGTCCCAGATGTCCCATATGTCCCTAAAGTCCCAGACGTCCCAGATGTCCCATATGTCCCTAACGACCCAGACGTCGTAGATGTCCCATATGTCCTTAACGTCCCAGACGTCCCAGATGTCCCATATGTTTCATATGTTTCTAATGTCCCAGGGGTCCTGGATGTGCCATATGTCCCTAACGTCCCAGACGTACCAGATGTCCTAGATGTCCAATATGTCCTTAACGTCCCAGACGTCACAGATGTCCCATATGTCCCTAACGTCCCAGACGTCCCAGATGTCCCATATGTCCTTAATATCCCAGGCGTAGTAGATGTCCCATATGTCCTTAACGTCCCAGACGTCCCAGACGCCCTAGATGTCCTATATGTCCTTAACGTCCCAGACGTCCTAGATGTCCCATATGTCCTTAACGTCCCAGACGTCCCAGATGTCCCATATGTGCCGTATGTCCCTAATGTCCCAGGCGCCCTAAATGTCCCATATGTCTTTAACGTCCCAGACGTCCCAGACGTCCTAAATGTCCCATATGTCCTTAACGTCCCAGACGTCCCATATGTCCCATATGTCCTTAATATCCCAGGCGCCCTAAATGTCCCATATGTCCTTAACGTCCCAGACGTCCCAGATGTCCTAAATGTCCCATATGTCCTTAACGTCCCAGAAGTCCCAGACGTCCTAAATGTCCCATATGTCCTTAACGTCCTAGACGTCCCAGATGTCCCATATGTCCCATATGTCCCTAATGTCCCAGACGCCCTAAATGTCCCATATGTCCTTAACGTCCCAGACGACCCAGAAGCCCTAAATGTCCCATATGTCTCTAACGTCCCAGACGTCCCATATGTCCCATATGTCCCATATGTCCTTAATGTCCAAGGCGTCCCAGATGTCCCATATTTCCCTAACGTCTCAGACGTCCTAGATGTCCCATATATCCTTAACGTCCCAGACGTCCCAGATATCCCATATGTCCTATATCTCCCTAACGTCCCAGACGTCCCAGATGTCCCATATGTCCCTAACGTCCCAGATGTTCCATATGTCCCTAACGTCCCAGACGTCCTAGATGTCTTATATGCCCCTAACGCCCCAGACGTCCCAGATCTCTCATATGTTCCTAACGTCCCAGTCGTTCTAGGTGTCCCTTATATCCTTAACGTCCCAGACGTGTCAGATGTCCCATATGTCAATAACGTCCCAGACGTCCCAGACCTCCCATATGTCTCATATGTCCCTAATGTCCAGGGCGTCCTAAATGTCCCATATGTCCTTAACGTCCCAGACGTCCCAGACGTCCCAGATGTCCCATATGTTTCATATGTTTCTAATGTCCCAGGCGTCCTGGATGTGCCATATGTCCCTAACGTCCCAGAGGTACCAGATGTCCTAGATGTCCCATATGTCCTTAACGTCCCAGACGTCACAGATGTCCCATGTGTCCCTAACGTCCCAGACGTCCCAGATGTCCCATATGTCCTTAATATCCTAGGCGTAGTAAATGTCCCATATGTCCTTAACGTCCCAGACGTCCCAGACGCCCTAGATGTCCCATATGTCCTTAACGTCCCAGACGTCCTAGATGTCCAATATGTCCTTAACGTCCCAGAGGTCCCAGATGTCCCATATGTCCCATATGTCCCTAATGTCCCAGGCGCCCTAAATGTCCCATATGTCCTTAACGTCCCTGACGTCCCAGACGTCCTAAATGTCCCATATGTCCTTAACGTCCCAGACGTCCCAGATGTCCCATATGTCCCATATGTCCTTAATATCCCAGGCGCCCTAAATGTCCCATATGTCCTTAACGTCCCAGACGTCCCAGATGTCCTAAATGTCCCATATGTCCTTAACGTCCCAGAAGTCCCAGACGTCCTAAATGTCCCATATGTCCTTAACGTCCTAGACGTCCCAGATGTCCCATATGTCCCATATGTCCTTAACGTCCCAGACGACCCAGAAGCCCTAAATGTCCCATATGTCTCTAACGTCCCAGACGTCCCATATGTCCCATATGTCCCATATGTCCTTAATGTCCAAGGCGTCCCAGATGTCCCATATTTCCCTAACGTCTCAGACGTCCTAGATGTCCCATACATCCTTAACGTCCCAGAGGTCCCAGATATCCCATATGTCCTATATCTCCCTAACGTCCCAGACGTCCCAGATGTCCCATATGTCCCTAACGTCCCAGATGTTCCATATGTCCCTAACGTCCCAGACGTCCTAGATGTCTTATATGCCCCTAACGCCCCAGACGTCCCAGATCTCTCATATGTTCCTAACGTCCCAGTCGTTCTAGGTGTCCCTTATATCCTTAACGTCCCAGACGTGTCAGATGTCCCATATGTCAATAACGTCCCAGACGTCCCAGACCTCCCATATGTCTCATATGTCCCTAATGTCCAGGGCGTCCTAAATGTCCCATATGTCCTTAACGTCCCAGACGTCCCAGACGTCCCAGATGTCCCATATGTTTCATATGTTTCTAATGTCCCAGGCGTCCTGGATGTGCCATATGTCCCTAACGTCCCAGAGGTACCAGATGTCCTAGATGTCCCATATGTCAATAACGTCCCAGACGTCCCAGACCTCCCATATGTCTCATATGTCCCTAATGTCCAGGGCGTCCTAAATGTCCCATATGTCCTTAACGTCCCTAACGTCCCAGACGTCCCAGATGTCCCATATGTCCTTAATATCCTAGGCGTAGTAAATGTCCCATATGTCCTTAACGTCCCAGACGTCCCAGACGCCCTAGATGTCCCATATGTCCTTAACGTCCCAGACGTCCTAGATGTCCAATATGTCCTTAACGTCCCAGAGGTCCCAGATGTCCCATATGTCCCATATGTCCCTAATGTCCCAGGCGCCCTAAATGTCCCATATGTCCTTAACGTCCCTGACGTCCCAGACGTCCTAAATGTCCCATATGTCCTTAACGTCCCAGACGTCCCAGATGTCCCATATGTCCCATATGTCCTTAATATCCCAGGCGCCCTAAATGTCCCATATGTCCTTAACGTCCCAGACGTCCCAGACGTCCTAAATGTCCCATATGTCCTTAACGTCCCAGACGTCCCAGATGTCCAATATGTCCCATATGTCCCTAATGTCCCAGGCGCCCTAAATGTCCCATATGTCCTTAACGTCCCAGACGTTCCAAACGTCCTAAATGTCCCATATGTCCTTAACGTCCCAGACGTCCCAGATGTCCCATATGTCTCTAACGTCCCAGACGTCCCATATGTCCCATATGTCCCATATGTCCTTAATGTCCCAGGCGTCCCAGATGTCCCATATTTCCCTAACGTCCCAGACGTCCTAGATGTCCCATATATCCTTAACGTCCCAGACGTCCCAGATATCCCATATGTCCTATATCTATCTAACGTCCCAGACCTCCCAGATGTCCCATATGTCCCTAACGTCCCAGATGTTCCATATGTCCCTAACGTCCCAGACGTCCTAGATGTCCCATATATCCTTAACGTCCCAGACGTCCCAGATATCCCATATGTCCTATATCTCCCTAACGTCCCAGACGTCCCAGATGTCCCATATGTCCCTAACGTTCTAGATCTCCCATATGTCCCTAACGTCCCAGACGTTCTAGGTGTCCCTTATATCTTTAACGTCCCAGACGTCCGAGATGTCCCATATGTCAATAACGTCCCAGACGTCCCAGATGTCCTATATGTCCCATATGTCCCTAATGTCCCAGGCGTCCCAGACCTCCCATATGTCCCATATGTCCCTAATGTCCAGGGCGTCCTAAATGTCCCATATGTCCTTAACGTCCCAGACGTCCCAGACGTCCTAGATGTCCCATTTGTCCTTAACGTCCCAGACGTCCCAGATATCCCATATGTCCCATATGTCCCTAATGTCCAGGGCGTCCTAAATGTCCCATATCTCCTTAACGTCCCAGACGTCCCAGACGTCCTAGATGTCCCAAATGTCCTTAACGTCCCAGACGTTTCAGATGTCCCATATGTTTCATATGTTTCTAATGTCCCAGGCGTCCTAGATGTTCCATATGTCCCTAACGTCCCAGACGTCCTAGATGTCCTAGATGTCCCATATGTCCTTAACGTTTCAGACGTCCCAGATGTCCCATATGTAACTAATGTCCCAGACGTCCCAGATGTCCCATATGTCCCTAGCATCCCAGACGTCCCAGATGTCCCATATGTCCTTAACGTCCCAGACGTCCCAGATGTCCCATATGTAACTAATGTCCCAGACGTCCCAGATGTCCCATATGTCCCATATGTCCCTAACGTCCCAGGCGTCCCAGATGTCCCATATGTCCTATATGTCCCCAATGTCCCAGGCGTCCTAAATGTCCCATATGTCCTTAACGTCCCAGACGTCCCAGATGTACCATATGTCCCTAACGCCCCAGACGTCCCAGATGTCCCATATGTCCCATATGTCCCTAATGTCCCAGACGTCCTAGATGTCCCATATATCCTTAACGTCCCAGACGTCCCAGTATATCCCATATGTCCTATACCTCCCTAACGTCCCAGACGTCCCAGATGTCCCATATGTCCCTAACGTCCCAGATGTTCCATATGTCCCTAAAGTCCCAGACGTCCTAGATGTCTTATATGTCCCTAACGTCCCAGACGTCCCAGATCTCCCATATGTCCCTAACGTCCCAGACGTCCTAGATGTCCCTTATGTCCTTAACGTCTTAGACGTCCCAGATGTCCCATATGTCAATAACGTCCCAGACGTCCCAGATGTCCTATATGTCCCATATGTCCTTAACGTCCCAGACGTCCTAGATGTCCCTTATGTCCTTAACGTCCCAGACGTCCCAGATGTCCCATATGTCAATAACGTCCCAGACGTCCCAGATGTCTTATATGTTCCTAACGTCCCAGACGTCCCAGATCTCCCATATGTCTTTAACGTCCCAGACGTCCCAGATCTCCCATATGTCCCTAACGTCCCAGACGTCCTAGATGTCCCTTATGTCCTTAACGTCCCAGACGTCCCAGATGTCCCATATGTCAATAACGTCCCAGACCTCCCATATGTCCCATATTGCCTAATGTCCAGGGCGTCCTAAATGTCCCATATGTCCTTAACGTCCCAGACGTCGCAGACGTCCTAGATGTCCCATATATCCTAAACGTCCCAGACGTCCCAGATATCCCATATATCCCATATGTCCCTAATGTCCCAGGCCTCCTAAATGTCCCATATGTCCTTAACGTCCCAGACCTCCCAGACGTCCTAGATGTCCCAAATGTCCTTAACGTACCAGACGTCCCAGATGTCCCATATGTCCCTAAAGTCCCAGACGTCCCAGATGTCCCATATGTCCCTAACGACCCAGACGTCGTAGATGTCCCATATGTCCTTAACGTCCCAGACGTCCCAGATGTCCCATATGTTTCATATGTTTCTAATGTCCCAGGGGTCCTGGATGTGCCATATGTCCCTAACGTCCCAGACGTACCAGATGTCCTAGATGTCCAATATGTCCTTAACGTCCCAGACGTCACAGATGTCCCATATGTCCCTAACGTCCCAGACGTCCCAGATGTCCCATATGTCCTTAATATCCCAGGCGTAGTAGATGTCCCATATGTCCTTAACGTCCCAGACGTCCCAGACGCCCTAGATGTCCTATATGTCCTTAACGTCCCAGACGTCCTAGATGTCCCATATGTCCTTAACGTCCCAGACGTCCCAGATGTCCCATATGTGCCGTATGTCCCTAATGTCCCAGGCGCCCTAAATGTCCCATATGTCTTTAACGTCCCAGACGTCCCAGACGTCCTAAATGTCCCATATGTC